>JBBPBT010000524.1:1259717-1274526 GCA_037974875.1 Cicer bijugum
TTATCTCGACGCGACAATCCTCACACGGACAAGATGAACCAACAAATCACATGGAATCATCTAGACGCGACAATCCCCACACAAACAAGATGAACCAACAAATCACATGGAATCATCTCGACGCAACAATCCTCACACGGACAAGATGAACCTACAAATCACATGGAATCATCTCGACGCGACAATCCCCACACCGACAAGATGATCCAACAAATCACATAGAATCATCTCGACGCAACAATCCCCACACGGACAAGATGAACCAACAAATCACATGGAATCATCTCGACGCTACAATCCCCACACTGACAAGATTAACCAACAAATCACATGGAATCATCTCGACGCGACAATCCTCACACGGACAAGATGAACCAACAAATCACATGGAATCATCTCGACGCTACAATCCCCACTCAGACAAGATGAACCAACCAATCACAAGGAATCATCTCGACGTAAAAATCCCCACACGGACAAGGTGAACCAACAAATCACATGGAATCATCGCGACGCGACAATCTCCTCACAAACAAGATGAACCAACAAATCACATGGAATCGTCTCGACGCTACAATCCCCACATGGACAAAATGAACCAACAAATCACATGGAATCATCTCGACGCGACAATCCCTACTCGGACAAGATGAATCAACAAATCACATGCAGTTATCTCGTGGCCCATCCGGTCGCCATGTACTATGAAATGCATGAGCATACTCTGACTCTATCCACGATAATCGTTAAGTAAATGCAGATATTATAAGATTCCCCATTTTTAATACTCATTTAACTCTAACAATTTTTCACTGCAAACATTAAGTAAACAGAGATGTTAAAAGATTCCCCATTTTTAATACTCGTTTGACTCTAATGATTTTTCACGACAAACATTAAGTAAACAGAGATATTAAAAGATTCCCCATTTTTAATACTCGTTTAACTTTAATGATTTTCAAATTCCACGCAGAACATATTCAAACATATTATCAAATTCAATCCACAATTCACACCAAATCACATAAATTCATTTTTCCACAAAAATCCAACCAAACACATCTCCAATTTCATAAGTATCAATTATGAACACGTCAAATACGACGAACACAAATCATCACAACATACCACTCAAACACATCAAATTTCATTTCCTCAAAATCATACAATAATGAGTTAAATTCATTTTCCACAAAATACTCATTTATATCACCAAAACCCAACTCTATGATTTTACCCATAAAAGCATTAGATCCATTTTCCCCCAAATCAACACTTCAACCCTAACCAAATTCTTTTCCACACAACCACAGATAAGTCCCTAAATGCAAACTCAAAGTTTGGAAGGAGCCCTTACCTTAACGTTTGCTTTAACGTGCGATTACGGTACCGCGAGTAAATCCGGTAAAATCTCCGCTCGCGACGTCGCTTCCAAAGTTGGTTCACTAGTACCGTAGCATGGTGGTGAGCAACTTTCCCTTCTATCTCTTAGCGAAACGAAGCTTAGATCTAGATGAAATGTGTAGGTTTGCGTTCGACAGCTTTTAAACCCCTAACACCATTTTCGAATCTGAGAAGGAGGAAGAAGCTGGAAATTTGTTCTTACTCACCCGCAAATCCTTGGGTTTCTACTCTTGAACAAAAGGAAGCAACGAAAATGGAGGTAGAAGGAAGAAGAAGAAATGGGTTCGCGTGGCTGGAGGAGGAACAGGATTTTCCTTTCTCTGTTTTCCTTTCTTCTATTTTCCTTTCTTTCTATTTCCTTCTCTTTCCTTTCTATTTTCTTTTCTTTTCCCTCCAAACAAACATATATATTAGTTATAACTTAACAAATATCTCAAAATATCTAGATATTTATTAAAATTACCATTTTGCCCATAACCTCTCCAAACCACTTTTTGTTAAAAATATCTACTATCATCGCAACTCAATTGACAGATACAATTCTTAGCAACTCGAGATATTTTTAACAAAACACCCAAGAATTAAATTCTTTGTAAACGATTCACCGCAGTTAATTTAATTTATTTATCGACGAACAATTTTAATCGGGGCATCAAAATATATTTTGGGGCATTTAAGCTCACAAAATATTAATAACTTGACTAAAAAGCCTCTGAGTTCAAAATTTAAAATTAAAAACTTGACTAAAATATATAAAGTATAATTTAAAATTATGGGTCTTACATATATCAAACCATTTCATCAAAATAAATAAATTTCCTTAAAGTAAAAGAGGGCTTATTTCAATTTAATGGTGTAAACAATACTGCAAAAATATAATTTTTCAAGTGTAATTTTTTACTATCGAAATAAATACAAATTCAAAATTTTATGATTATTCTTCATTGTAGTTTTTCTTTATCGGTCTTTGGAAACACTCCTCCGTATTAAAATTTTTAATAAAAAGTACATTTTAATATATGCATTGCACGGAGATTAATTATGACATTAACACATATAGTGTTGTCTTAGTATAGAGATATGATTATCTACCTTAGAGTCTCTTATCTTTGATGATTTTGCATCTATCTCTCTCTTTATCAATCATTCTGTTTCATCTCAATAATTTTTATTACTTAATTTTAATCACCAATTGTACTTCAAAATACATTAAAGTCACAAATCCCAAAATGTAGAGGAATTGTAAAAATCAATTTTAAATCTTAGCTAAAAAAATTATTGGTCAAACTTTCTTTAATTTTCTTATTAATAAAAAAGTGAAAAAAATAAAAAAAAAATACCTTTATCATTGACTCTATTTTAAATGTTGACCGAAACAATTCTTGTTGAAACTTTACTCCATTCACTCATAAATCAAAGAGTTAAAATAAAACATAAATGCATTTCCTCAATAAAAGAAATAACCCATATATAGAGTTTTAATTCATAAGCATTGACATTATAAACAAAATTTATAAGTCCAGTAAAAAAAAAGCCATTGGCAATTTATGATTTATTTGCGAATTAGTTTTTTTCCTCAACTCATGTCATGCACAAGATATAAATTTACTCTCTAAAGGGTGTATAAATCCTAAACGTTTTAAAAGACCTGGTTGAGAATACTTGCCCATTTAATAATATATATATATATATATAGTATTCTTTTTTTAATTTTCCTTAATTACAATTATAATTATTGTCATTATATTTAAAATTTCTATACATTTACTATTACATATATATTATTTTGTATACTTACAAACAACGGCCATTCTTACACAAAATATTGAGTAATTATATGGCCCTACTTTTATCTTATTATTATTATTAAATTTTAATATAAGTAATAAATTATTATCTCATGTGTGCTATTATGTGAGATAAGTTTTCTATGTGTTACCGGGTGTGGTTGCTTTATTTATTTAAGTTATTAATATTAAATAAACATAGTTTATTTTAGAAAAAGAAAGGGTAGCGGGAAAAGTAAGACACGTGCAGTACACTACGCCAAAAATTATCTTTTACAGCGCCCCTTTTACAGCGCTTGCTATACACAAGCGCTGTTGAAAATATATTTTAAAAATAACGGATCCTTTTACAGCGCTTTGACTGACAAGCGCTGTAAAAGAAGCGCTGTTGTATGTATTATAATGTTTGCGCATAACGCTGTAAGGCTTTTACAGAGCTTGCCATAAAAGCGCTGTAAAATGAAGCGCTTTCGCGTATTATTTTACAGCGCTTTTCCCACAAGCGCTGTAAAATGCATGCGCTTTCAATTTTATTAACTACCTATTACAGCGCTTTTTCTACAAGCGCTGTAAAATACATGCGCTTTCAATGAATTTAACTACCTAGTACAGCGCTTTTTTCACAAGCGCTGTAAAATGCATAATTCAAATAATTATATACGTTGGAAACCCTCATATCATATCCTCTAGATCTTTCAAAACCCTAATATCCTCTACGTACTGTGCAGCCATCTACGTTGTCTCAGGTATTTTTTAATTTGTTTTTGTCAAAAAATCTCTTCAATTGTTTTAAATCTCTTCTACACATGATCTGTTATGCATGTTTTAAATCTCTTCAATTGTTCATGAGAAAAAACATGATCTGTTATGTTTTGAAATTGTCAAAAACAACATTATCTGTTATCATGATCCAAAACAAAATTATTTCTCATGAACAATTGAATAATTCATATTATATATACCACATGATCTGTTATGTTTTGAAATTGTCAAAAATTGGCAAAAACTCATATCACATGATCTGTTCTGTTTTGAAACGTGTTGATATGTTTTGTATTGAAAGCTTATTAGTTTATTAGTTTATTAGTTCAGTATTGAAAGCTTATTAGTTTTGTAACTGCATTTATATAGGTGGTATAATATGGATAGGAAATGGATGTCAGCCAATCGATTGTCAAAAGAGTATGAAATTGGAGTGAAGGAATTTGTTGAGTTTGCAGTGAAGAATGCAAAAGATCCAAATAGAGTAGTTTGTCCTTGTTTAAAATGTTGTTTTGGAAAACGTGTTAGAGAAGATGAATTAGAAGGACATCTAGTATGTAATGGAATTGATCAAAGCTACACATGTTGGATAAGACATGGTGAGAAAAAAAAAGGAAACATTAATTTTGAGAATAGTTCGACATATGCTTCAACTGACTTCGATACAGATACATATGAGCCGGACCGAGTTGATGAGATCCCAAAAGCAGTTGAAGAAGATCTTCGAGATTGTCCTAAAATGTTTGAAAGTTTGTTGAGTGATGCAGAGAAAGAATTATATAATGGTTGTACTAAATTCACAAGACTGTCGGCGATATTAAAGTTGTACAACTTAAAAGCGAGTAATGGATGGTCTGATAAAAGCTTTACAGAATTATTAACACTCATAAAAGATATGTTGCCAGATGGTAATGAACTTCCCAGTCGAACCTACGAGGCTAAACGGATTTTGTGTTCTATTGGCATGAGTTACGAAAGGATTCATGCGTGTCCTAATGATTGCATTTTATTTCGAAATGAATATGAACTACTTAAGGCGTGTTCGAAATGCAATGTCTCTCGATATAAGAAGAAAGAATCTACTCCAGCAAAAGTCGTGTGGTATTTTCCTATAATACCAAGATTTAGGCGCATGTATCGCAGTGAAGAAGATTCAAAACACTTGACATGGCATGCAGATGAAAGAATTAAAGATGGAATGTTTCGACACCCTGCAGATTCCCCACAATGGGCAAAAATTGATCACAACTATCCTGAATTCGGGATGGAGTCAAGAAATCTAAGACTTGCACTTTCTACTGATGGAATGAATCCACATGGTCTTCAAAGCATCTCACACAGCACGTGGCGTGTGATTTTGGTAATATATAACCTACCTCCATGGTTATGTATGAAGCGTAAGTTTATGATGTTGTCTCTGTTAATTTCTGGACCCAAACAACCGGGGAATGATATCGACGTATACTTGACTCCTCTAATCGAAGATTTAAAACGTATGTGGGAGACAGGTGTGGAAGTTTATGATGGGTATAAGAAAGAATGTTTCAATTTGAGGGCTATGTTGTTCGGCACAATTAATGATTTTCCAGCATATGGTAATTTATCAGGATATAGCATTAAAGGTCAGTGTGCATGTCCTATATGTGAAGAGAGTACAAATTGGATGCGATTGAAACATTGTAAGAAGAATGTGTTTCTTGGACATCGTAGATTTTTACCTTATAGTCATCAGTATCGTTGGTGGAGAAATGCATTTAATGGAAAATCAGAGGAAGGTAAAGCTCCTTCAGCACCGACTGGATATCAAATACTTGAAAAAGTACAAGGTTTGACCAATAAATTTGGCAAACCTTTTGCGGGAGAGTTGGTCAAAACTGGGTGGAAGAAAAGGTCAATTTTCTTTGAATTGCCATATTGGAAGTCATTGTATATAAGACATTTCCTTGATGTGATGCATATTGAAAAAAATGTATTTGATAGTGTTATTGGTACATTACTCAATGTTCCAGGAAAGTCTAAAGATGGCATCAACGCAAGATTGGACTTGGTCGATATGGGAATAAGAAATGAATTGGCTCCAGTAAAGAAAGGAAATCGCACATATCTACCTCCAGCCGCTCATACTCTATCTAGAAAGAAAAAAATTGTTTTATGTAAATTTCTACACGAAGTTAAAGTTCCAGAAGGATACTCTTCGAACATTAAAAGTTTGGTTTGTATGAAAGACCTCAAATTAAAAGGTTTGAAGACCCATGATTGTCATATTCTAATGGAGCATTTGCTACCAATAGGTATACGTTCCATTTTACCTGAAAAAGTTCGACTAGCCTTGACTAGATTATGTTTCTTCTTCAGGGAAATTTGTAGTAAACTGATCGACCCTCAGAAATTACCGACATTGCAGAGGGAAATTGTTGTTACTTTGTGTGAGCTTGAAATGTATTTCCCACCATCGTTTTTTGATATAATGGTTCACCTTACTGTTCATCTGGTTAAGGAGACACAACTTTGTGGGCCAGCTTATATGAGATGGATGTATCCGATTGAACGATATATGAAAATATTAAAAGGGTACGTAAAAAGTAGAAGTCGACCAGAAGGTTGTATTGCTGAACGATACATTGTGGAAGAGGCTGCTGAATTTTGTACTGAATATCTGTCCAATGTTGAATCCATAGGGCTTCCCATGTCTCGTCATTCGGGAAGAATATCAGGAGAAGGGATAATTGGAAGGAGACTGCTGACTATATCAAGGACAGAATGGGAGCAGGCACAATTGTATGTTCTGCACAATGATGATGAGGTTCAACTGTATGTTACAATACACATGGATCAGTTAGCTCGTTTGAACATGAATAGGAATCAAAATTGGATAACTCGAGAGCACAATCGAAGTTTTATAACATGGTTAAAAAATCACATAAAGTCAAAATTTGATATAGACCCCGGATCAATTTCACAGAGGTTGAGGTGGCTAGCAAATGGTCCGAGCTTACATGTCTTTTCTTACACTGGTTATGTTATTAACGGCTACACATTTTATACCAAAGAACAAGATGATCAGACCACTATGCAAAACAGTGGAGTCACTCTCGTAGCTGAAGCGATGCATGTCTCCAGTGCAAAAGACAAAAACCCAATATATGCAAATCTATCATATTTTGGGATTATCGAGCGCATATGGGAGTTAGACTACACAATATTTCGTGTTCCCATATTTGGTTGCAAGTGGGTCGATAATAATAATGGCATTCGGATTGATGAGTCAGGATTCTTGCTTGTGGATTTTAATAGGGTGGGATACAAAGACGAGCCTTTTATTTTAGCGTCGCAAGCTCAACAAGTGTTTTAAGTCGCCGATCCTTCTGATGATAAATGGTTTGTTGTCCTATCGACCAATAAAATAAGTGATGATAACAACAATGATGAAGATGTTGGTAATGATCTTTTATTTGCAACATCACAACAACCACATGAAATTGATTCAACTGATGATGGTTTATATCTTAGAGATGATCATGATGAGGGAATTTGGATTAATCCATCGTTTCGTATTGTAAATGGACAAACAGATTCGAATCCCACCAAGAAAAGAAGAAGGGCATCTTAATGTACATGTTTAATTGTTGTAATCTGAAGTATTGTAATCTGAATTATTGAAATGTACATGTTTAATTGTTGTAATCTGAAGTATTGTAATCTGAATTATGGGTGGGAGGATAATACTTTCTCACCAAATTTTCGTTAATGTAATTTAGGTGACTGAATTGAAATATTAGCATACAAATTCAAATGAATGAATATTAATAACCATTTTTACTTATAAATAGTAAGAGAGTGTATAGAATTGAGAAAATGGTGGTAAAATGAAGAAAATAGTAAGAAGGCTGATTCCTCCCATGTTAGAACAATTTCAGCGTTCAAATTAGACTCTAATTAATTCAAATTCAAATTGAAAGGGTGGAGACGTTTTACAGCGCTCTCCTAACAAAGCGCTGTAAAAGGCCCTATAAAAAATAAAATAAAGAGAACTTTTACAGCGCTTATGTGAACAAGCGCTGTAAAAGGCCCTTCAAAAATAACATAAAGAGACCTTCTACAGCGCTTATGTGAACAAGCGCTGTAAAAGGCTCATGTAATTTACAAACGCTTACATTTACGAAGTTCACTTAATTCAGATTCGAACCGAGACCCTCCAAGTGTACAAGGTTTTAAAAGGCACTAAGTAAAATAAAATAAAGAGACATTTTACAGCGCTTGTTCACACAAGCGCTGTAAAAGGTCTCTTTATTTTATTTTATATTAGCCTTTTAAAGGCTTGTCACACTTGAGTTCGAATCTGAATTAAGTGAACTTCGTATATAAAATAACAAAAGCCTTTTACAGCGCTTTTGTGGATAAGCGCTGTAAAAGGATCATGTGATTTACAAACGCTTAGAAATACGAAGTTCACTTAATTCAGATTCGAACCCAAGTGTGACAAGCCTTTAAAAAGCACTAAGTAAAATAAAATAAAATAAATAGACCTTTTACAGCGCTTGTTCACATAAGCGCTGTAAAAGGTCTCTTTATTTTATTTTATATTAGCCTTTTAAAGGCTTGTCACACTTGGGTTCGAATCTGAATTAAGTGAACTTCGTATATAAAATAACAAAAGCCTTTTACAGCGCTTTTGTGGATAAGCGCTGTAAAAGGATCATGTGATTTACAAACGCTTAGAAATACGAAGTTCACTTAATTCAGATTCGAACCCAAGTGTGACAAGCCTTTAAAAAGCACTAAGTAAAATAAAATAAAATAAATAGACCTTTTACAGCGCTTGTTCACATAAGCGCTGTAAAATGTCTCTTTAATTTATTTTACTTAGTGCTTAATATTCATCAGATAGCTAACATGACTTTCTCTAACAGGATTTTCTTCAAACACCTTGTACGCATCATGGGAATCCCCAAAAATACATTGTTAAAATAAACATCAGACCCATTATTAACAAAATCATCAGACACATTGTTAACAAAAAACATCAGACCCATTGTTAACAAACCCAATTTTCGCTTTGATGAACCTGAAGATCAAGTTACGATTTAAGAATGAAAGGGAATGTAAAGAGATAAAAAGGGTGTTGAGGTGGAGATTGGAAGAGTAAGCTTTGATGTTTGCGAAGAAGATGCATAAAAGGACTTTGAGGTGGAGTTTGGTGAAGAGGAAGAGAGCTTGGTGGGTTTTGCAGAGCTTGTTTAAAAAATAACATAGCAAAACAAAAAGTAACATAATAAGGCCTTTTACAGCGCTTGTTGACAAAAGCGCTGTAAAAGGCCTTTTAAAAATTTAAATAAGGATGTCTTTTACAGCGCTTCTTTGAGGAAGCGCTGTAAAAGGATTTTTTAAAAGACAACGAGGTCGTTTACAGCGCTTGTGGATAAAAGCGCTGTAAAAGAGCCTTTTAAAAATTTTAATAAGGATGTCTTTTACAGCGCTTCTTTGAGGAAGCGCTGTAAAAGGCTTTAACAAACAAGCGCTGTAAGGACGCTTTTTAGAGCGCTTTTTTAACAAGCGCTGTAAAAGGATTAGGCCTTTTAGAGCGCTCTTTGTAAAAGCGCTGTAAAAGGGTTATAAAAAAGCGCTGTAAAAGGGTTATATATATATTAACCTCTTCAGTTTCCTCTTCTTTACGTAAACTACACTATCATTGAAACCTTCATCGTTCTTCTCTTCTTTTGCAAACCCTATAATCCCGTCCATTACAAACTGTTTTTCCACGATCCTCTCCTTCATTTCGAACCTTATTTCCATCCAAGATCATTTCGAACCTGATATTTTCATTGAAATACGTAACCCTCATTACGTATTTCTTCAAAACGTTTTTCTGTGAACCTTATTGCTTAACAAATTTCTGTGTTCGCTCTTTTCTTCGCATTTCATCTTTCTTCCAACCATTATTCAGGTATTGTTGTTATTTATTTTTTGTAATGATTAAAGTGCATGTTGAGCTTGTTTAAAATATATATACTGATACATGTTGAGGTTGTTTAGAATAATGCATGATGCATGTTGAGCTTGTTGATGTTATATTAAACTGCATGTTGAACTTGTTGTAGTTAAATGGATACAAACAAAGAAATAGAATGTCAAAATGAAGAAGTTGGCACCTCTAAGGCTTATGAAAATGAAGTCAAACGTGGTGCAACTATAATGCAAAAGGTGATCAAAGCAAGGAGCAATGGCACGAAGTTTGAGGTTATACTATACTATACTCTGTTTGCTGTGTATTTGTTTAGCTTTTTTTAATAGCATGTACTTACTATATGAGTTTATTAGGTTGGCTGGAATGAAAGTGGTCAGCCAATTGACCCCAACAGTGCAATGTTTGTAAGTTACATTGGGGCTGTTGTTCGACAAAATATTCCTGTTACCATTGACGATTGGAGAGATAAGGCGTTGAAGGATGCCAAAGATATCATATGGAATGATATCCAAGTAAATTTTTTGATTCAATCTTTGTCATTTATAAATATTTTCATTGAAATACTTTACTTATTATTTTTTTCATTGCAGACAACTTTTGTCCTTGATGAAGGACGAAAGAATTACGTTTTGAGAGTTGCGGGAAAAATCCATCGGGGATTTAGATCGCATCTCTCAAATTTCTATATAAAAGATAGAGAAGGAAACACAAGTGCTGAACCTCCAAAGATATATCAACATTATATATCAAATGATGAATGGGAAGCATTTGTTTCCAAACGTACTGACCCCGCATTTGTCGTAAGTGATTAATTTATTTGCATTTGTGTGTTTTATTATTCATATTCGTAGCGTATTTTAAATTTTAACATAATTGCTATTTTTTTATATAGAATATTAGTAAGGCAAATCGCGAGAGGGCAAGCAACCCGACGCACCCATACAGAAGATCACGTATGGGATATGCACGGCTAGACCAAACCCTTGTAAGTCAATTTAACATCAATGGTTGAAGGAATTTGTATTATAACCTATAGTTTATAATTAATATTTTTTTTTAACAAATAGCGACAAGAGACCCAATCCGATCAACCATTGGATCGTCATATCTTGTGGAAGGAAGCTCGGGTAAATAAAGATGGAGTGGTTGATAACGAAAATGTTCAAAAAGTAATAGAACTTTGTGTAAGTATATTATGACTTTAATATTGTATTTATCACTTAAATACTTTTTAATATTGTATTTTAAAAATGCTAATGAACTTAATGTTACATGTAATTTAGGAGACGATCCAACAAAGTTCTGAACATGAAGAGGGCAACAAGGCTACTTGCAGGGATATTATGGGCAAAGTTTTTAATGTTCCTGAATATTCCGGTCGTGTTAGGGGGAAGGGATTTGGCGTAACTCCGGGAAGCTTTTTCCCTCAAGAGAAGCGCCAAAAACCTTCCAACGAGGAAGTATTGGAGAAGCTCAGAATCCTATCTGAGCAAGTGGAACTCTTGGTGAATAAGAATAAAGACAAGCAACTTCCGGATCAGCTCCAAGGTGAAATACAAATGGAGAGTGAAAGCGGGAGTTGCAACGTCGGTTTGAAAAATATTCCCGAGGTAATTAATTACTTACTTGCTTATGTAATTACTTATGCATTAAACAATATTATATATTAATTGTACTTATGTTTTAACTATTGATTTAGGGTGTCCATTCATGTTTCCTATACTTGTCATCGCCCACTCATCGGAAGGTGGGAAAAGGTAAATTGTACAATACTTTGGGAGAAGTATTGCACAATACTCCGATTCCTGCGGGCCATGTCAAAGTATCGCCTACTGTTGCCTTCGAACCAACTGCACCGTTGCCGATACCGGACAACGACATTGATATGCAGACTTTGGGCGAAGCTGTTGGTAGTTACGTGGCATGGCCCACGAACCTTGTTGCCCTCGTTAAAAGCCCTCCCAGAAACGAATCAGTTACGTCTCCCGAAAAGGTTTATCACATTTATTGGATAATTGTCAATTTTTTAAGATTCAATAAACTAACATTTAACCTCATTTTTGTAGGTCCAAATAAATAAACCTCCCGCACATCCAAAAAAAGGCAGCAAACCTCAAAAATTGGAGGTTACTAGAGCTGACAAATTACAAAGGCCGGAGGCCAATAAAACTCCCAATAAAGCTGCCAAACTTGCAGCAAGAAAAAAATTGGATCGTGGGAAATCCGTCGCTGCTGCTCCTACAATAAGTCAGCCACCCCTTGGTAAATACGGGGCGTATCTTGACAAGCAAGTAAAAAACAAGTTATGCAGCAGCGACGATTCGCGCATGATACACATGAATAAAGATATATTCGGAGATGAGTATGAGGAATTGTTCGACAAGGAGCACGTATACGAACTTCTCGAACATAAGGAGCTCAGTGCTACTGTGATGTGCTTGTACATAAGGTAAAAAATACTTTTAATTGCATTTATTGGTAATTAATTAAATGTATTGGTAATTAATCTTCTTTAAAATTTTAATTGAAGGTTTTTGCATGAGAAGTTCGTGTGCATGCGGAAATTGTCAAATAAATACTCATTCTTGTCTCCGCATAAGCTGTCCATGTGGAAACACGATCAAGAAAATGTAAATAAATACATTACGAATACGTTTTTAGGAAATAAAGAAAAGGAAAAATTGTTCTTCGCACCATATAATTCAGGGTACGTAATTTTATCTTTTTAATTGATGAGAATTTAATTTATTAGTTGTGTATAAACAAAATTGCTTAACAAATTTTTTGTTGTTGTAGGGCACATTGGGTGCTATTTGCAATCAATGCGGTCTCTGAAGTTATATACTATTTGGATCCCGTGCATGGCGATTATAACAAACACTCTGAAATAAAGACTATGTTCGACACGTAAGTAATATTCATTTATTTTTGTTACACATATATATAAATAAGTGTTTGTTCATGCTAAAATAATCACATTTATCCATTTATATAGTGCCTTAAAAGTTTATCGATCTCAAAGAGGTGCGATAGTGTCGAAGCAAAAGTCTAATAATATTACATGGATCCCAATAAAGTGCCCTCGTCAAACAAACAACATCGATTGTGGGTACTATGTATTGAGATTCATGAAGGAGATTGTTGACAAGAATAAAACTATTATCCCAAAAATGGTACGATATTTTGATTATATGATTTTCATATATAAAGTATCTATATATTTGATACTAACTTAATATAATATGTTCAATTTTTATATTGCAGTACTTTGAAAATTCCAGTCCATCATATTCTGAGGAAGATCTGATGGAATTAAAGGAGGAATGGTGTGAGTATGTGATTGAAATAAAAATTATTTGATTTTCTGGGAAATAGCATGCTGCTGTGCAAGGGATCTGAATATTATATGGTGCATAGTTATTATATGTATATGATCATAGGACAGTATATAAACATGCATATGAATATGTTGTAAATTAGGTTCAATGTATATTTAGTTACTTATGTTGTAAATTATTGTGTTATAGGGTATATGTATCATGTTTTGTTTTAACAGATTCTGGTTCTGGTTCTGGTTCTGTTTCTGGTTCTGGTTGTGTTACAGGGTACATGCATATGAATATGTTATACATTACTGGTTATGGTTGTGTTGTGTGAACGTACTGGTTCAAACTAATTTTGGATAAAAAGATAAAAGACAGCGCTTTATAAAAAAAATGCCATAAAAGGCTAAAAGGCGCTTTTAAAATATATATATATATAAAAAATAAATAAATAAATAACACCTATAACAGCGCTTTTTCCACAAAGCGCTGTAAAAGGCATACCAAAATATGCCTTTTACAGCGCTTGTTACAGAAAGCGCTGTAAAATGCATACCAAAATATGAATTATGGGTATGCCTTTTACAGCGCTTGTTATAAAAAGCGCTGTAAAAGGTGCCCCAAATATATGAATTATGGGTATGCCTGTTACAGCGCTTGTTAGAGAAGGCGCTGTAAAAGGCATACCAAAATATGAATTATGGATATGCCTTTTACAGCGCTTGTTATACAAAGCGCTGTTATAGGTGCCCCAAAAATATGAATTATGGGTATGCCTTTTACAGCGCTTGTTATAAAAAGCGCTGTTATAGGTGCCCCAAAAATATGAATTATGGGTATGCCTTTTACAGCGCTTGTTATAAAAAGCGTTGTAAAAGGTGCATAATAAGCGCGCGTTATAAAAGGTGCCTTTTACAGCGCTTTTTATAAGCGCTGTTGTATCTTTTACAGCGCTCGATTCCACAGCGCTTTTATTTTTGAAAAAGCGCTGTAGAAGGCTTAAAAAAAGCGCTGTAAAAGGCTATTTTTGGCGTAGTGGTATGTATATCTACGCTAGTTTGATATAGTGCTGACAGTATCTATGAACCACCAACTACACTAACTAAACACCAACTACACTAACTAAACTAAGAATAAGGAAAAAATGGTAACTCGTACTAGTAACTTATATTAATATTGTGCATAATTTTTTTTTTTGACTAACTTATATTTGAAGAAAAAATGGTAACTTATGTTTCGGGACAGGATGCAATCTAGGACTTGACTAATTTATATTAATATTGTAAATAATTTTTTTAATATTTTTAATTATTATATAATCATGTATATTCTATTTATATGTTTTATAATTATAATTTTAAGTTATATTAAAGAGTCTAAAATTTGTTTTATGTCTAAAGGCTTTGGTTTATCTTAATTATAATTCAAAATTTTATATAACATTCACCTGACAATAAGTAAACATTATTTAACTACCTTGATATACTATCATCTATTTTAATATCAAAAATTATACCTACACAGTATATGTTTAACGATATATAACTCTAGTTTTTTTTATAAAAAAA
>JBBPBT010000524.1:1274843-1321421 GCA_037974875.1 Cicer bijugum
AATTTCAGTTAATATTTTTGTCATTTATCTTTTTTTTTCTTTTTGATTTGGTCCATTATTTTAATTTTTAGGGAAAATTTGATCTTTTATCTTTTAAAATGTCAACAATGTTATCCTTCTTTTTACAAAAATTCAAAAAATTTATCAAAATTTTCAAACAAAATTGATAAATTTACTACTCATCTTCAATATAATGCAAATTTTATCAAATGCATAACTCAAATATTCAAATAAACTCACATTTTCATCTCCAACAACATCCAATTCATCTAATAAAGAATGAAAATATGAGTTTATTTAAAGATTTAAGATACGATTTTGAAGAAATTTGCATTATAATGAAGTTCATAATTAATTTTATGAGTTTTGTTTGAAAATTTTGATGAATTTTTTAAATTACCAAATTGGGAAGAAAGAAAAAGGACTAAAATTTTAGTTGAAATTAAATTACAGAACAGCAGGTGCTATTTAGCTATTTATTTATTTACATTAGCAATTAATTAATTTATATTTGGTTGTTGTGTTGTTGTATTACTTCAACGGATTAATATAGGCGGTAGCTGACGAATAGGCGACAATTTAAATAAACAGATTGACTTCATTGGGAAAACTCTTCAACAAAGGTAATTGCTGAGAGAAGGTTCAATTTTATGAGTATAATATAACGTGGGATGAACGAGAATGTTGTAATTCCTAGAGATTCATCTGGGGCTTACTACGTACGGTCGATCCCTGTTGAGTAATAATAATTAATTAATAATATATAGATGGTAACAATGAGAACTAAAATATAATTTTGAAACCTATAAAATTGCCATGAATTAGTTTATATCAAGATTGTATGATAATTGATTTTATGAAATCTTATACTAATTGTTATTGTATGAATGATATATATTTGAGTGCTCTTGTTTACTTGACTGAAATTATGATTTTACTTGAATGGACCAGTTGTTTCATTTTCTATTATGTGATTGATAGGACTAGACTGTACATTGTGAGTGGTGTAAACCAAATGTTGGGATTTCATTGAGATTGACTGATTGAAATGTGTGTGTGTTTATATATATATATATATATATATATATATATATATATATATATAATGATGTAAATTCTGATGATTATTGTGGAATGAGAAATATTTACATAGACGTAAATTTTGATGAATATTGCGAATTCAAATTGAGAATTGATGAGTTGTGAAAATCGAATAAGTATAAGCTAGATGTTGAAAGTTTTTGGAGTGGAGATTATTTTGTCATTATATACGGAAGGTCTAACAACATAGTGATTCAGGGAAGTACAATTGAATGAGTTTGATCGTAGAGGGCTACGGTTGAAACCGTAAGGTAAGACTGATAGACCTAGGGGGTATCTCTAGTGGGGAATTTCTAAATTGATTAGTGGGTTATTCTCAAAGACTGGGAGCTACGTGCAACACATGAGTACCTCGACCTTCACATATATGTGCCTTGGATTGAGTTGAGGGGATCTATGAGGACTTGGTCATTCATGAATTATTCATCCACTCTTGTAGTGACATAGTATCATATCTCCTAACCAAGTACATCATAGTATAATGTACCAAATGATGAAGAAGTATAGAGTATACAGGACATGCAAAGTATTTCATCTTTGCGACTATTTTATTGTGATTGATTTGGATTACCTTTTATATTATGTTCTTAAATATGTCTCAAGCTTGTGCCAATTTGACTATTTGCGCGTTCTTCTCACTTATCTTATATTGTTACATGATTTCGAACTCACCATTCGTTGTTTGTGTTTTGCATTTGTGATGGACACAAATGAGCTACAATTTACAAGTGATGACCAGTACCCTCAGAGTGTCAGAGGTCGTCTCATCTTGAAAACTTTTACTATATGCCTTTTGTTAATTTCATTTTTGAACGTCCTTTTATTTTTGGAATTCCCTATCTAATAGTGACATATGGCTGAGACTATATTTATATTTATAACTAACCTTATTTATGTGTCATTTATAAGAATTTTGTTGTCTAATATTATGACTTTGAGTTGTTAAATTTCACTACTCAATGTCAAAATTCAGAAATATTAATTTGGGATTTAAGGTATCACAGGAGCTGGGGAGCAACATGTATTAATTAAATATTATAATTGAAATTCATAAAAGTCATATAGTTATTTTATAGAGTTTGACACAATTCATACATAGTCGACAAGCTGAAAAAGTTAAAATTTCAATTCTCACAAGTCACATAATTTTTACAAGTCATATAATTTACACACATCACACAATTCAATCAAATAAAATATATCCACTTTATGGTTTCATCTTTGTCGAAAACATTCTTCTTGAAAAAAGACATCAATTTTCTTATGTTTAAACATCGTGTCACTCCTAAAAAAATATACAAATTAAATAAATCAATTCATGATTAACAAATAATATAGACTTTGTATATATAGAGTGTTAGAGTTTGTATGTATAGAGTTTATATTAATTTTATCTAGGGTGTTAGAGTTTGTCTGCTCTAGATTAATTAATTTATTATTCGACATTAGATAGTTTATCTATATATAGAGTTTGTATTAATTTTATTATATTTTCATAATTTCAATATGATTAGTGACTTGACCTATGATATAAGAACAATTGAATAATAGGTAGAAAAATTAGTTAAGTAGAAGAGAAAAAGAGTAAGAATGTAAAAAAAATATAAGAAACAAATTGAGATAGTTCGGAGACATCGGCGGCTTGTCGCTAGGGATATTTTAGTAGTTTATAACTAATGATTTTATTATCTACTGTGATTACTTATAAAAAAAAAAATTAAAATATAAGGGATGACATGTCATGCCCGCTCCGGGAAAGATACACCACTACTTACAAACACAAATAAAATGATATTGCTACTATTAATATTAATATTAATATTATTATTATTATTATTTAAACTTTTATGTATAATATAATATTGACTTGGTCATTGTAAAATATGAAAAATAATAAACATTTTATTTGTTTGATATACTTGATTTTAACATATTTCAAATATTTTTTACAAACATAGTTTAAATATTCTTGGAATTATTACTTGGTCAAATTATGTTTGTTGAAAGTGTATAATTTCTACATTAATTAATTGTATATCAAAATTAAACCTAATTTATATTAAGTTTTTATTTTAAATGGATTAAATAAGTGTTTGTTTATAAATATATCAAAAATTTATGAGACTAAAAATTAAATTGGTAAATTTATATGGAAAATTTTATTTTTAATCCTTTTGAAATTTGTTGGGTATATAATTACATTTTTTATCAATTCGTTTTTGTTGTCATTTTCTTACTTTGATACGTTGGATTTGATTGAGTGTGAATTTATTTTTTTATGGAGTGTGTTTGTATATATATATATCACTAAATTTTCCCTTAAAATATAAATAATATTTATTATTATTATTATTATTCAACTAAAATTGTACATTTGGTATATATTGGCTATTATATATTTGTTGTTCTATATATTTACCGTTGTTCAATTTCAATTAAGATTAAAGTAAAAGAAACGGAGATTGATCAGTCTCTCCCTCCAAGAATGTTCTTAATTTTAGTAAAACGAAGACGGCTGAGTTTTTCACCCAAGAATATTATTGGTTTTTGTAAAATAAAGATTGATCAGTTACTCACTCGAGAATGTTCTTGGTTTCAATAAAATTAAGATTGATATGTTTTTCACCCAAGAACATTATTGATTTCAGTTTTGCAGCAATTAAAACAAAAACAAAATTAAAGTTTTCAATGTTAAAATGAACAAACACAATTGTTAATCCAGTTTAGAGTTAAACTCCTACATTTGGGAGACTAGATCCGACTTGGAATTACCACTAATATGAGATGAAACGAGTACAATGTTTTCTATCTTATGTGGCCAGTTTCTGCACTTGCAATACTGCAACTTTGCCTTATGCTGCAAATCAATATTGCTTACTTTGGCTTATGTACTAGTCGGATACAATTTAGGAGCAACAAACAAAAGTAGCTACAACTAATTAACTGAAACTAACTTCCCAAAACATAATGCTTGTATGTAACCATCTTAAGTTGATCTTCAAAATCTTCTAATAGAGCGCCACTTATTTACATATCTCCACCTTGGTACAAAATGAGAAGCTTCAACTTGTGATTCTTCAAGTTAGATCCTCATAGTCCGGTGTCCGAGTTTCTGGAATTGATCTTAAGCAAATTCAAACAATGTCTGAATTTTGTAAGTGTGATAGGTTTTGTAAACATGTCAGCTGGATTGTCACTTGTGTGCACCTTTGCCACATTTATCTCCCTGATGAAATGATGCCTGATGCCTATATGCTTGATTCGTTCATGATACATTTGATTTTTACTCAAATGAATGGCACTTTGGATGTCACAATTTATGCAAACAGATTCTTGTTTAACACCAAGTTCACTGATCAATCCTTTCAGTCAAATTCCTTCTTTCACAGCTTCTGCAAGAGCAACATATTTTGTTTTTTATAATACCACTATGTGTTGAAGATTAGCTTTCCAACTAACTGCATTGTTGAACAATGTGAATACATATATAATAAGCTAGAATTTATCTATTTTTATAACATTATTTGATAGGTTAATTTGATGTTTTTAATTCAATTTTAGTTTTTTTTTACTACCTTTTTGTTTTGTTTTGATTGCAAGGATAAGTGAAGGAGTAACTTTACCCCGCTTTTCAATAATAGTCAGTTTTCTATTTTGTTTTGTTATTTTTTTGTTCTATTTTTTAAAATTTCCAATGTTTCTAACTTTAAGCTTTGATTCTACTATGATCATATGTGAGTAGATATTCCTTATCTTGGGATTGTAGGACTTCCAATGTTGGATCTCTTCCAATTTTTATTTCATTTTGTCATGGGTGTTGATCTTTTAATCCAATCTTAGTAAGAATCATATTCAAATTTAGATATCAAATAGTATAACGAAATGTAGATTTAATATTTGACCCCTCAGATTGGACAAGAGAATCAAATCATGAAAATAGATTTTGGTTCTTTTGAAATCATGAAAGATATATTCTCTTGAAAGATTTTAATAATACATTAATCATGAAGATAGGTTGGTTATTATTTTAAAATATACTTTTGTTCTTTGAAAGAAAGCATTAGTTACAATTATTTATCTGATTTTTAATAGTTTAACACCCATAACTCATGGAAGGTTAATTTTATTGAATCCATCATTGTGAAAACTACAATCCCAATACTTTATTTTATTGTGAATTTTAAACCAAAAATCATTATCAACATTTACTATTTTAGCTAATCATCAAAGTAAAGAGACAATAGTATTCATAACAAAGTCCTTGTGGGAACGATAATTTTTACTATGCAATAATACCGTGCACTTGCGGTCTCATCAAGTGTTTGGCGTCGTTGCGGGGGGCTTTATTTTTTATATTAATTCTCTTTTTCTGTACCGATTAGACAAATATTTCATTTTCTTTTACTGATTTTTCTCTCTTTGAATGCGAAGAATCCAAATTCTTGGGAATCTTGTCGAACCAATACCCGAGATAGAAAGATTTTTCTATAGGAGAAAAAGAGAAAAAAAACTTTCTGAACAAGAAAAAGATTTAAAAATGGCTGAAAATAGAACCTTGAAAGACTATGCCTCTCCCAATACTATTGTACCGCATTCGAGTATTGTGCATCCTACGGTAGAGGCTAACAATTTTGAATTGAAACCTTCATTGCTATCTATGGTACAACAAAACCAATTCTCCAGTACTCCAACGGATTATCCAAACCTGCATTTGTCTATTTTTTTATAGTATTGTGATACTTTGAAAATGAATGGAGTGACCAATGATGCTATTAGACTAAGATTTTTCCCTTTTTCAATAAGGGATAGAGCTATAGCTTGGCTACATTCATTTCCTTCTGAATCCATTACCACATGGGATCAATTAAAGCAAGCATTCCTTGCTAGATATTTTCCATCTAGCAAAACTGCACAACTGAGAAATCAAATCACAAGTTTTTCTCAAAAGGAAGGAGAATTGCTCTATGAAGCTTGGGAGCACTTCAAAGAGATGTTGAAATTGTGCCTTCATCATGGGATGGAGAGATTGCTAATTTTCCAAACATTCTACAATGGACTTCATACACTACAAGAATGACGATAAACACTATTACATGAGGTGTGATGAATAAGAACATAGAAGAAGCCTATGTTCTAATGGAAGACATGGCACATAACCACTACCAATGGTCAAGTGATCAATCTCCTCAGAAGAAAGGAGGCACGTATGAAGTTGATGCATTAGGTCATATTGCTTCTAAAGTAGATGCATTGCTTCAAAAATTTGAAAAATTGAATGTAAATGTTATCACACCAATGTTTCTCCTTGTGAAATTTGTGGTATTATTGGTCATATGGATGTTGAATTCCAAGTCAGAATGTTTGTGAATGGTGGGGTGGGTAATGAGCAACTTAATAATCTTAACAATCCACAAAAAGGGAACCCTTTTTCAAATACTTATAATCAAGGGTTTCCAAGGACCAAGGTCTTTCAAAAACTCCCAAAAGTCTAACTTAGAAAGTTTGTTGGAAAATTTTGTGTTGACTCAAACTAAACAAAATTAGGAGTTTAAAAATCAAAACCAGTCAATGAATGATGCACTTAAGCAGTTAGTATCTAAGGTAGATTCCATGTCCACACACAATAAAATGTTGGAAAAACAAATCACCTAAGTGGCTCAACATGTTGCTTCATCCTCTAGATCTCTTGCTGTATTCCCGGGGTAACCTAAAATGGAAAACAATTAGAGGAACCTAAGGGTAATGTTGTGGAAGTAAATGCTAAGGATGAGAGTGAAAGGACCCAACCGTCAAGTAAGAGGGTAGATGAGGAAAAAGAAAAACCTTATGTGCCTCCGACACCATACAAACTACCCATACCATTTCCCTAAAGATTCGTCTAGGCTAAAATTTAGGAAGTTTATGGAAGTTTTGACAAAATTATATATAAACATTTCGTTCACCGAAGCACTGTCTCAAATGCCGTCATATGCTAAATTTTTTAATGAAAGTTTGTCAAACAAAAGAAACTTGACGACAATTAGACAATTGCTTTAATTGAGGAATGTTGTGCCATAATTCAAAATAAATTGCCTCCCAAACATAAAAACCCTGGAAGTGTTTCTATTCCTTGTGTTATTGGTGATATGAGTTTTGAACGTGCTTTGTGTGATCTTGGTAAGTCTCATGCATTTGTCAGTTTGTAAGAAGCTTGGTGTGGGTGAGTTAAAGCCCACAAACATTTCCTTACATCTAGCTTATCGATCTATCAAGTATCCGATGGGAATATTAGAGGATGTTCCTATAAAAGTAGGACAATTGTTTATATTGGTTGATTTTGTGGTATTCGAAATGGAACACGACTCCCAAGTCCCAATTCTTCTTGGGAGACTTTTTCTTGCCACAACAGGAGTTGTTATTGGTGTGAAACAAGGAAAACTTGTTTTGAATGTGGGTGATGAAAGATTGATTTTAATTTGTCAAACCTTATGAAAAGTCCTTCCCTTGAAGATTCTTGTTGAAGGGTCGATTTGATTGATCATTGTGTTAAGGAGTGTCCTTTAGGACCACTCTCACAAGATGGTCTTGAAGCATGCTTGATTGAAATCATAACTCATGAAGACATGGAAAAGAAAGCTGATGCATATGCTAACTTGTTGGATGAAAATCCTCCTCTTCCAAACTTAAATTTTGAGGCATTAGTAGCAGAAAATTCACCATATCTCCCAAAAGAGGGTCCACAGGTAGAACTTATGCTTTTCAAATCTCACGTATAAATTCCTTTGCAAAAATTCTACATTTCCTGTAATTGTAAATGCTAAAATAAATGGTGAAGAAACTGAAAAATTTCTTGGAGTCCTCAAGATGTACCTAAAAGCTATTGGGTATACAATTGAGAACTTAAAGGGAATTAATCCATCAATCTGCATGCATAGGATAGTACTTGAAGAGGACTATAAACCATCTATTAAGCATCAAAGGAGGTTAAATCCTAACATGAAAAAAGTTGTGAAAAAAAAGGTACTTAAACTCCTAGATGTCGGGGTAATTTACCCTATCTCTGATAGCAAATGGGTTAGTCCCGTTCAAGTAGTTTCAAAAAAAGGGGGTATCACTGTTGTTAAACATGAAAAATGAATTCATTGCAACTAGGAAAATTACAGGGTGAAGGATGTTATAGATTACATAAAACGAAACAAAGCAACTCGTAAAGATCACTTTCCTCTCCCCTTTATTGACCAAATGTTAGAAAGGTTAGCAAAGCATTCACATATTTTCTATTTGGATGGCTATTCTGGTTTTTTCAAATTCCCATTCATCATAGCGACCAAGAGAAAACCATGTTCACTTGTTCTTATGGTACTTATGCTTATAGGAGAATGCCTTTTGGTTTGTGCAATGCCCCTGCTACCTTTCAACGTTGCATGATGTCTATTTTTTCTGATCTTGTTGAGAATATCATGGAAGTATTCATGGATGATTTTTTTGTGTATGGATCTAGCTTTAATAATTATTTGGCCAATCTCGAAAAGGTACTTTACAGGTGTGAGCAAGTTAGTCTTGTGTTAAATTAGGAGAAATGCCATTTTATGATTATAGAAGAAATTGTTCTTGGACATTTAGTTTTCGAGCGAGGTATTGAGGTAGCAAAGCAGAAATTGAGGTAATAGAGAAAATGTCACCTCCCAACTCCGTAAAAGAAGTGAGAAGTTTCTTCGGGCATGTAGGATTTTACTACCGATTCATTAAAGATTTATATGCCTTTAACAAGTCTTCTCCTAAAGAATGCAACTTTTTCTTCGATGAATTTTGTCTTGAGTTATTTTGCAGGTTAAAAGAAACACTGATATCCGCTCTAATTATGCAACCACCTGATTGAAGTCTTCCATTTGAAATCATGTGTGATGCTAGTGACTTTGTTGTAGGTGCAGTGTTGGGGTAGAGAAAAAACAAGAAAGTTCATGTTATCTATTATGCCAGGATGACTTTGGATGAAGCTCAAGTTAACTATGCCATAATCGAGAAAGAGCTATTGGCAGTAGTGTTTGCCATTGACTAGTTGGGTTCCTACATGGTGGGATTGAAGATAATTTTCTACATAGACCATGCATCCATTAAATATCTCTTGAGCAAGAAAGATGATAAGCCGAGGTTGATCTGATGGATACTACTTATCCAAGAGTTTGATGTAGAAATTAGAGACAATAAGGAGATTGAAAATGTGGTGGCCGATCGTCTCTCAAGGCTGCCAGAAAAAAATGAAAATAAGTTGCCGCTGGATTATTCATTTCCTGATTCATTGCCTTATGCTGCAAATCAACATTGCTTACTTTGGCTTGTATACTAGTTGGTTATAATTTATGAGCAACAAACAAAAGTTTTTACAACTAATTAACTGAAACTAACTACCCAAAACAAATTGCTTGTAAGTAACCATCTTAAGTTGATCTTCAAAGTCTTCTAATTGAGTACCATTTATTAACATTTAAAAATAAAAATAAGTTTCTAATCGAAAATATAAATGTTGTCGTTGTTGTTAATATTAATTTTATTATTGTATATATTTTTATCTAAGAATTAGATTGAACTTGCATTACATGATAAAAACATCATCTCATAAAGATTGGTACCCCAAAACTCTCACTTATAATTTGCATCACATTAAAAAATATTATTAGAAATAAAAACAAACGATTAGGAGATTAGGCGAATACATTGTTGGTAAAGGTAGGGGACAAGGGGATTGTGGGGTATGAGGTTATCCAAGAAACCACTAAGAGAATCAAGGTCATTAAGGATAAGTTGAGGATAGCCAAAGTAGACAGAAACGTTATGCTGATCATAGGAGGAGACCCTAAGAGTTAGAGGAAGGTGACCATGTATTTTAAGGTTACCCCTATAGTTGGTATTGGAAGAGTGCTTAAAGTTAATAAGCTTAGCCCACATTTTGTTGGACCTTTCCAAATTATGTAGAGGATAGGTCCCTCTGCTTATAGACTAGCCTTGTCTCCATCTTTATGTAGTCTCCATGATGTTTTTTATGTCTCCTAATTAAAGAAATATATTTTAAACCCTCACCAAATCTTGAACCATGAGTCTCTCCAACATAAACGCAACCTCACATATAATCCAATGCCAGTTTAAATAGTTGATATGCACTTCAAGGCATTGAGGAACAAAACTATTCCCCTAGTGAATGTTTTTTGGGGAGAGAATCTTCTAAAAAATAAACTTGGGAGTTAGAGGTGGATATGTCGAGGGAGTATCCTTACCTCTTTCAATAGGTAAGTTCTAAAGATTTGAGGGTAAAAGTATTAATACATAAATTGATAAAAAAAAAAAGGTAATATAGGGAATGTCCTATGGGCATAAAAGAGAATTTCCTTATTTCCCCTTACTTTATTGAGAACAATATATTTGACTTCACAAAATATGACAAAAGATTCATGTTTTTGAAAATAATCTAAATTATAATTTGATTCACATTTATAATTGACGAAAATCTTTAGCCAAGTTGAAAAAAAGATATGGTTATGATTTGAAGAAGATAAGATCAACATCTTATCAACAAGAAGATATGAATTATTTATAAGAAGATTTGATCAAGATTTATTTTCAAGAAGATATGAATTATTTTCATCAATGTTTTGAACAAGATTTATCACAAGAAGATATGATTTATTTACAAGAAAATATGATCAAAAGTTATTTACAAGAAACACTCACAAGAAGATACATTAATTATTTGCAAATATATGATTCATATTTTGGAAAAGGACAAAATACTGAATGCGAGTTAGTCTTATTCCTACTTTTGAAAGTTCGAGAACTGGTCCAACACTATGTTCCTGCCCACATCAAAGCAAACAATAGGAATGAAGTTTAATCTGAATAATTTGCTGAAGCAATCTTAACGAAACACAAAATTATCAATTTGAAAAACTTATTAACGCAATTTGAATAAAACATGAATTGTACCAATATGAAGAATTTATAAACACAATCTGAACAAAATACAAACATAATCAATCTGAAGAATTTGCAAACTCAATCTTGACAAAACATGAATCATATCAATCTGAATAATTTATAAACATAATCTGAACAAAATACGAACATAATCAATCTGATGAATTTACAAACTCTATCTGAATAAAATACAAACATAATCAATCTAGAAGAAATGCTCATATTGGATTCAAAAATAAAGAATTGGCTATAGAACATATTATAAAAAAATATCTTATTCCCGATTATTTTTGAATTAGATCATTGTCTACCAAGCTAGAAATGTAGATACAATTCAAAATTAAACAAGGACTAAATGGAAGCCGTAATTTTATCTATAAATAGATACTCAAAGTTGAAGAAGAATATTATCGAAAAATCTAAAAATAGTAGAACAACTCAAGCTAAAAATTTCAAATTTATCTTGGAGTTTAAAAAGAGAAACACTTGTTTGAATCAAAAATATTTTCTAAGGGTTATTCTTAGAGCGTGATCTTCATTGTTATAATCAACTTGTTAGAAGAAACTACTCAAATTCCAAACTTTTGTGTAGAGAAGACTTGGCTGGTAGAGCCAAGATGTTTGTGTTCCTCAAAAGTCTAAGATTGCAAGGCTATTTGAGAAGACTGACTTGGAGGGTCAAGTGCTTTGTAATTCAAGTTTTTGAATTAATTAAATAAATCCTTCTAAGTGAAGAAACTAGATGTAGCCAAGTTAGTATGAACTAGGATAAATTACTTGTGTCACTTTATTCCTAGACTCCTTAGTTTTGTTATTGCTTTTACTCTAAGTAAATCATCAAATATAAACCATTATAATCAAATCATGAAAAGGTTATCAACTTAATGAAACACATATCAACCCCCTTCTTGTACATGTATTTGCACCTTCATTTATCCTTTCTAGAAAAAATACCCAAACATTATCTCATTTTTTCCTTTCTTCTTCCTATAACTAATCTAAAGGGTATCCCCATTGTCACTATTCATCTTCTCTTCCAAATCGACCAATTTTCATTCTCTTCCAAATATTCTAAGACTAGAAGTTCACTAAAACCCTCCAAAGTTGTCCAACATCCTTGCATGCGAGAATCTATCTCTTCATCCTTGTGAATTAACTCAAACCAATGAAGTAACGAACCCGTGTTCAGTAAGAGCTTAGAGTTGCTTTGCACCAAAATATTCTTCTTCTTTAGGGCCATTTATATGAGTTTTGTTACATTAACTTCTATTAGCATGAGGATTCTAGGAATTCATTTACTTAAATTCTTTACTTTTTGTCAGAAACAGTTTTGGGTGTATTACGGGTTAGAAGAACTTAGATTGTAAGAAAATGAAATTTTTAGCTTACAGGTGATTTGAAATTGCACCCAAATAACTTTAAATTGTCATGCATGTTGTTTTTTGATCATTTCATGATGGTTGTGTTGGAAACTTAGGAACTCTCAAGATTTTGTGTAAAGAATTGTATTTTAATGTGCAAATAATGTTTCTAAAGGATAATATGCATGCCTTGGATGCTCTTTCACCCTTGCCTATGTAATTTTACCTTTGGATTTTATTCGGTAACTTTGTGGTTTTTGCCCCTTTTCGTTGTTTAAAAAACTTAAATAATTTTACCTCTGATAATTCTTTTCTTTATTGCTACCTCTAGTTCTTAACTAATGATTTTGGGCATTCAACCTATGATGATTGACTTACGTTTATGGGCGTGTTGCCTCTAATGCTATTTCTCAACTTTGAGTATTTTTGCCTCTCGTTTCTCCTTTAATTTTTGCCTCTCTTTGCTTTACTATGGTTCCTTGTATTTTGCCTCTAGTAAATTACTTTTGTGTTTGCCTTGGGTGAAATGTTTCTATTTTGCCTCTAATAGAACTCTTATACTTTTCCTTCTAATTTTTCTTCTTCTATGTTGCTTCTGATTTTCTCCTTCCATTTTGCCTATAGACATGCATCTTCTGATTCTGTCTCTCGACACGTATCCTCTAATTCTTCCTACGGACACATATCCTTTGATTCCACCTCTAGACATGTACCCTTTGATTCTGCTTTGGTCACATATCCTCTGACTCTGATTATGGTGCCTCTAGTCATGATGCCTCTTATGTGTTACTCCAAAATGTCTTGCCTTTGATTAGGAGTTTTACCTCTTGCTAAGTTTGCATATTGTTCCACCTCTGATCAAGGACTTAGGATTTAATTTCCACTTGATTTTCAATATATTGTTATGTCATTATAAGTTTTATGGAGTAATGATGCATTTTAAACATAATATTTTCAAGGCATTTCTTACAAAACATCTCAAGTGCATTAAATTCTCATTAATTATATCATGCATGACCTTAATTACGGTGGGACAATCAAATTTATTCCAAGTATGGAAGAACAAGTAGAGGAGAACAACTAGGACGCTGGTTGGGGTTTGTCCATACCACATTTACTCATCAGGACTCAATTTTCTTGGTGACCCACATCAAGATATTGCGCAACTTTTCCTTGTTTCAAGGAATAGATTGGTGGTTATGCATTATATTCAGAGTCATAATGAAAGAAAGGTTTCAGTTAAGCTTTTATGAAAAATTGAAGTTAATAGCTTCATCATGAGATGCATCATAATTTTATATTTTTATGCATATTTATGAGATGCATCATATTATTTTCTACATCTGTTATATATGTTTTAGACATTCAAGTAAATACAAAAATGTTTGACGAACACTGAAAACTATAGTCACATAGCTTATAGGAAATCTTACACTAGCCCATGCATATATCCAAACTTCAACTTTTATCATTTCATCAAGAGAATTTCGTGTACCATTTTATAGGAACATAAAATTTGAAAACTCTTCTTTATGTTAAATTAATTGTTTAATTAATCAATTATAGATTGATAATAATCAATTATTATTAATTATTATTAATTATTATTAATTATTATTAATTAAAGTATAGTATGATTAGTATTAAATACTAAATTATGTGTTGTATTTTTGTTGCTAAATGGATCGTGACGAATTGGACCTTTCAATTAAATCCAATGAGAGGTCACTACAGTCAACCATTTAACTATATAATCGTTATTCTATTAGACGAAAAATGTAACACCCCGATTTTCAAAGCGAGGGTGTGTAACACCCCGTTTTTCAAAACGAGTGTCTATTTTTTCTTTTAAAGAAATTAAAATACAACAGAAAATTAAATAAGGGAAAACCTTTAGATAAATAATTGAGCCATTATAATTTACAAACAGCGGAAAGGTTTCTCAAAACATAAATCCAAAGCATGTCCTGATGTCAACATTAGTACATGTACATCCTTCCAATTTAAAATAAAAGTAGCCCAAAAGAAAGACATATGTGTCCTGAGTGACAACCTAGTCTGATCATTCTATACATAACAAAAAACTATACGCCTTGAGTAATCTCCACGCGCCCCGTGAGATTCTCCTATCGTAGCTCCAATCAAGCACTCCCATCCACATTCCCATCCGGAGGGTACGAACCGGTGGGATCATCCTGACTCTCATATGAGGGCAAAGCCCAGATTTCCACAATAGTTGTAAAGGGTCACCAACCAAAATTAACAGTTAACACATAACATTTAAGCTTTTAAATGCACAAATAACCTTTTCAACTGAGCATACACCTTAAAAGGGTTTCTATATGCCAAACATGCATTAACAAAGTTGAAAAATGAAGTTTTTAACAAAACAACACTGTTGTATTCGAATACAGCATCTTTGTATTCGAATACAAGGCTATTTCAGCATTCAGCAGCAAAACAGCATGTCTGTATTCGACTACAACAATCTGTATTTGACTACACAGTAAGTCAGTGGCAAAACAGCATGTCTGTATTCGAATACAGCTTGATGTATTCGAATACACATCAGACAGCAGCAGAAAAACAGCAAAAATCAGCATTTTTCAGCTTTTCAAAGGGTTTCGAAATAAATCAACACTTACCCACAAACCCAAACAATCAAACTTAGCAATTATAGCGCACTCACCACGACATCTTGAGTTTCGAAACAATTTTGCAATCAATTACACTTACACACAACTCCAAAACAAAACACTTAGCGATTATAACACAATTACCACGACATCTTAAGTTTTGAAATGGTTTTGCAATCAATCACGCTATCACACAATTCCCAAACATCCACACTTGGCAATTAAAACACAATCACCACAACAACTTTAGTTTCGAAACACTCCAACATAAACTTGAATCAAAACACGACTCGCACAAAATTTCAAAACATACTGCTTAACAGTTACAACACAATAACCACACGGACAAGATGAACCAACACATCACATGGCATCACCTTGACTCGACAATCCCAACATGAACAAGATGAACCAACAAATCACATGGCATCACCTTGACTCGATAATCCTAACACAGACAAGATGAACCAACCAATCACATGGCATCACCTTGACTCGACAATCCCAACGCATACAAGATGAACCAACAAATCACATGGCATCACCTTGGCGCGACAATCTCAACACAGACAAGATGAACCAACAAATCACATGGCATCACCTTGACTCGACAATCCCAACGCATACAAGATGAACCAACAAATCACATGGCATCACCTTGGCGCGACAATTCATTTCTCCACAAAATCATTTTTACGACAACATTATGTAAACGCAGATATTAAGAGATTCCCCATTCTTAATACTCATTTAACTTAATTATTTTCACAAACAAACACACATTAAGCAAACAGAAATATTAAGAGATTCCCCATTCTTAATACTCTTTTAAGTCCAATGATTTTCAAAATAAACATTAAGTAAACAAGACATTAAGAGATTCCCCATTCTTAATTCTCATTTAACTTAAACGATTTTCACAAACACACATTAAGTAAACAAGACATTAAGAGATTCCCCATTCTTAATACTCATTTAACTTAATGGTTTTCGAATTCCACACAAAACAAACTCAAACATATTATCAAATCCAATCCACATATCAAATTTCATCAGTGTTAATTAAGAACACATCAAATACAACAAACACAAATATACACAACATACCACTCAAACACGTCACATTTCATTTACTCAAAATCATACTCAAATGAGTTAAATTCATTCTCCCCCAAATCAACACTTTAACCCTAACAAAATCCTTTTCCACACAACTTCAGGTAAGTCCCTAAATGCAAACTAGAAGTTTGGAAGGAGCCCTTACCTTCACTTTAGCTTTTTCGTTCGATTACGGTACCGTGAGCAAATCCGGTAAAATCTCCATTCGCAACGTTTCTTCCAAAGTTGGTCCACTAGCACCGTAGCACGGAGGTGAGCAACCTTCCCTTCTGTCACTTCTTGAAACGAAGCTTGGATCTAGGTGAAACGGGGAGATTTGAGTTTGAATCCCTAATACCGTTTTTCTCCGTTTTCGAATCAAAGAGGAAGAGTGAAGTTGAGAAATCCTTGTCCTATCACCCACTATCAATTTCGAACTCAAGGAAGCAAGGAAGAACGAAAATGGATGAAGATGGAGGAAGGAGGAAAAACAACGCACGCGAGGCAGGGGAGGAAGAAGATGGAAATTTTCTGTTTTCTCTCCTCCTCTTTTCCTTTCTTCCTTTTTCTTTCCTTCCTATTTGCTTTCTTTCCAATTCCTTCCCTTCCTTTTCTATATATATATATATATATATATATTAATTATAATTAACAAATATCTCAAAATCTTTAGATATTTATTAAATTACCCTTTCACCATAACGTATTAAATTCTTTGTAAAAGATGCACCGCAGTTAATTTACTCTATTTATCGACGAGTAATTCTAATCGGCATCAAATATCTTCTTGGTCATATAAACTCCAAAATATTAATAACTTTGGCTGAAAAGCCTTTGAGTTCAATACCAAAAATACACCAAAATACATAAAGTACACTTAAAAATTATGGGTCTTACATGGTGTATTTTTTTTTCCAAAAGAAATTAAAATAAAACAGAGAAATAGATAAGGAAATACCTTTGGATAAATATTTAAGTCAATTCAATTTATAAGCAGCGGAAAAGCTTTTCGAAATATGAATCCAAAGTATTTACACCTCAAAAAAGTGGTACATGGAATCCATCGAAAATAAATTGTCATGCTGACAATATTAGTAAAGATACAATTTTCAAATTTAAAATAAACTCAATTCAAAATAAAGACATCTGTTTCCTCTATGTCAATCTAATCTGATCATTCTACCAAAAACTATACACCCTGAGTGATCTCCACGCGCCCCGTAATATCCTCCTAACATAGCTCCAGTCAAGCATTCCCATCTACATTCTCATCCGTAGGGTACGAACCGGTAGGATTGTCCTGGCTCTCATATGAGGGCAAAGCCCAGATTTCCACAATCGTTGTAAAGGTCACCAACCGAAATTAACAGTTAACACATAACATTTAAGTTTTTAAATGCACAAATAACCTTTCCACTTATCTTGCACCTTAAAAGGGGTTTTCCATATGCTAAAAGTTCATACAATGCTTACCAAATGAAAATGAAGTCAAGATAAAGTTCTCAATCCATCAAGTAATACATAACTGACCAAAACATTGATAAATCAATTGAGCAATCGATTATCTAACTCAAAATATGGATTTCTACTGAGCCAATCGATTTCCAAATCGATTTTGTCAGTTTTGCTGAGTTCCTGTATGGCGAAATCGATTTCTAAATCGATTTCTTAAATGGTTTTGAAAGACAGATTACAAAATCGATTGGCAAATCGATTTCGTCAAATTAGAGAAGTCCCTGTAACTCATCAAATCGATTTCCCTGCATATTCTTCCAAAAATACATAAACTAACTCAATCACATTCATACACAACTCCAAATCTTAACACTTAGCAATTCCCACACATTCACCACAACATTAAGAGCTTCGAAATCGTTTTGCAATCAAACATGCTATCACACAATTCCAAAACATAACTCTTAGTAAAATCAACACAATCACAATGACATCTCAAGTTCAAAAACTCAATCATAAACTTGAATCAAACACACTTACACACAATTTGTTCCAAAACATAGCACTCAGTAATATCATCACAATCATAAATTTGAATCAAACACACTTACACATAATTTCAAAACATAACACTTAGCAAAATCAACACAATCATAAATTTGGATCAAACACGATTCTTGTGCCAAGCACCCTAATGCAATGCGTATATACCAAAATGCATGGACTCGAAATTCCAAACCAAAACCCTCCTCGAAGGACCGTAAATCATAATTGTACCGCCTATCGTAGGCCAAAGTACCTATTACCGAGGTGCCACCTATCAACGGTCTGCACGATTTACTATATAGCATAAACTATAAATGTACTGCCTATCACGGGCCCGTACCGTTTACCAAGGTGCCACCTATCACGGGTCTGCGCGGTTTACTAAAAAGAATGTAAATTGTAAATGTACTGCCTATCACAGGATACTCGTGATCAATTTTTTTCCATTGTGGGGAATCTGTAGGGTGTCGATACTTTCCATCTATAATTTTTTCATCTGCATGCCATGTCAAGTGTTTTGAATCTTCTTCACTGTGATACATGCGCCTAAATCATGGTATTATAGGAAATACCACATGACTTTTGCTGGAGTAGATTATTTCTTCTTATATGGAGAGACATTGCATTTCGGACACACCTTTAGTAATTCATATTCATTTCGAAATAAAATGCAATCGTTAGGACACACATGAATCCTTTCGTAACTCATGCCAACAGAGCACAAGATCTGTTTAGCCTCATAGGTTCGACTAGGAAGTTCATTATTGTAAGACCTGTAATTTTAAATTATACCTTATGTATTTTAATGGTTTTCGGTATTGAACTCGGAGGCTTTTAAGCCAAAGTTATTAATATTTTGGAGTTTATAAGACCAAAAAGATATTTTGATGCCCGATTAAAATTACTCGTCGATAAATAAATTAAATTAACTGCGGTGAATCTTTTACGAAGAGTTTAATGCGTTATGGGTGAAAGGGTAATTTAATAAATATCTAAATATTTTAAGATGTTTGTTAATTATAATTAATATATATATATATATGTTTATATATAAAGAAAAGGAAAGGAAGGAAATGGGAGAAAAAGAAATAGAAAGGAAAGAAAAAGGAAGAAAGGAAAGGAGAGAGAAAGAAACAAAACGTTTTCCTTTCTTCTTCCTTAGGCCGCGTGAAACCCTTCCCTCCACCTTTTTTTCTTCTTCTTGGTTTTGCTTCCTTTTTAGTTCTTTGACTTCAAGAATAGAAAGCCAAGGATTAGTGGGTAAGAGAGCAAGGTTTTCTCAGCATCACTCTTCCTCTTTTATTCGAAAACGAAGAAAAACGGTATTAGGGATTCAAACACAAACCTTCCTGTTTCATCTAGATCTAAGCCTCCTTTCAAGAAGCGATAGAAGGGAAGGTTGCTCACCTCCGTGCTATGGTACTAGTGGACCAACGTTGGACGCGATGTTGCGAACGGAGATTTTATCGGACTTACTCACGGTGCCATAATCGAGCGAAAAAGCTAAAGTAAAGGTAAGGGCTCCTTCCAAACTTTTAGTTTGCATTTAGGGACTTATATGTGGTTGTGTGGAATAGAATTTTGTTAGGGTTGAAGTATTGATTTGGAGAAAATGAATTTAACTCGTTTGTGTATGATTTTGATTAAATCGAATTTGATGTGTTTGAGTGGTTTGTTGTGTTGATTTGTGTTCGTCGTATTTGACGCGTTCTTAATTAATACCGATGAAATTTGAGATGTGTTTTGTGTGGTTGTGTGGAAAAATGATTTAATGTGTTTTGGGGTGAATTATGGATTGATTGTGAAAGCATTTTTGAATTTGTTTTATGTAGAATTTGAAAACCATTAAGTGAAACGAGAATTAAGAATGGGGAATCTCTTAATGTCTTGTATACTTAATGTGTGTTTGTGAAAAATCGTTTAAGTTAACTGGGCATTAAGAATGGGGAATCTCTTAATGTCTTGGTTACTTAATGTTGTTTTGAAAATCGTTTAAGTTAACTGGGCGTTAAGAATGGGGAATCTCTTAATGTCTTGGTTACTTAATGTTTGTTTTGGAAAATCGTTTATGTTAAATGAGAATTAAGAATGGGGAATCTCTTAATGTCTCATTTACTTAATGTTTTGTTTTTGAAAAACGTTTTCAGTTAAATGAGTATTAAGAATGGGGAATCTCTTAATGTCTTGTTTACTGAATGTTTTGTTGTGGAAATCGTTTAACTCGAAAGTATATTAAGAATGGGGAATCTCTTAATATGTCTGTTTGCTTAATGTTTGGTGTGAAAATCGGTTAATTTAAATGAGTATTAAAAATAGGGAATATTTTAATATCTGCATTTACTTAACGATTGTTGTGGATGGAGTCAGTATATACTCATGCATTTTTCATGCTTTTTGTAAATCGTGCAGACCCGTGATAGGTGGCACCTTGATAAATAGTACTTTGGCCTATGATAGGCGGTACATTTATATTTTACGTTTTTGTAAATTTTGCAGACCCGTGATAGGTGGCACCTTGGTAAATAGTACTTTGGCCCGTGATAGGCGGTACATTTACGATTTATGGTTTTTTGTAAATTGTGCAGACCCGTGATAGGTGGCACCTTGGTAAAGGGTACTTTGGCCTGTGATAGGCGGTACATTTACAATATACGTTCTTTTTAGTAAACTGTGCAGACCCGTGATAGGTGGCACCTCGATAATTGGTACTTTGGTCTGCGATAGGCGGTACAATTGTGATTTAAGGCCCTTCGAGGAGGGTTTTGGTTTGGAATTCCGAGTCCATGCATTTTGGCATATACGCATTGCATTAGGGTGCTTGGCACACGAGTTGTGGTTGATTCAAATTATGATTGTGGATTTTGCTAAGTGTTATGGTTTGAAACTATGTGTAAGTGTGTTTGATTCAAATTGTGATTGTGTTGATTGTACTAAGAGTTATGTTTTGGGATTGTGTGATAGTATGTTAGATTGTAAAACGTTTTCGAAACTCTTAATGTCGTGGTGATTGTATGGGTATTGCTAAGTGTTAAAGTTTGGAGTGGTGTTTGAATGTGATTGAGTTAGTTTATGTATTTTTGAAAGAATATACAGGGAAATCGATTCACCCAATCGATTTGATGAGTTACCGGGGCCCTGTCTTTCTCGAAATCGATTTACCCAATCAGTTTTGTAATATGTTTTTCAAAATCATTTAAGAAATCGATTGGATTCAATTGGATTCAATACAGGGGCTTTGTCTTTCAGAAAATCGATTTGCCCAATCGATTGGATTCAATACAGGGGCTTTGTCTTTCAGAAAATCGATTTGCCCACTCGATTGGATTCAATACAGGGGCTCTGTCTTTCACGAAATCGATTTACACAATCGATTGGCCAATACAAGGGCTCAGTCCTTCTCGAAATCGATAGCTCCAATCGATTGAGGCAAGTCCAGGGTTCAATTTTTACTAAAAACCTTGAGGCAATCGATTTGCCCAATCGATTGGCACAGTAGGAAATCTTATTTTGTGTTAGAAAATGGATTTCTCAATTGATTATCAATGTATTGGTCAGTTATGTATTACTTGATGAATTGAGAACTTTCTTTTGATTTCATTTACATTTGGCAAGCATTACATGAACTTTAGCATATGGAAATTCCTTCTAAGATGTATGATAAATTGAAAAGGTTATTTGTGCATTTAAAAGCTTAAATGTTATATGTTAACTGTTAATTTCGGTTGGTGACCTTTTACAACTATTGTGGAAATCTGGGCTTTGCCCTCAGATGAGAGTTAGGATGATCCTACCGGTTCGTACCCTCCAGATGGGAATGTGGATGGGAGTGCTTGATTGGAGCTACGTTAGGAGAGTCTCACGGGGCGCGTGGGGATTACTCAAGGTGTATAGTTTTTTTTTGTTATGTATAGAATGATCAGACTAGGTTGTCACTCAGGACACATATGTCTTTCTTTTGGGCTACCTTCATGTTAAGTTGTAAGGATGTACATGTACTAATGTTGACATCAGGACATGCTTTGGATTTATATTTTGGAAAACTTTTCCGCTGTTTGTAAATTATAATGACTAAATTATTTATCCAAAGGTTTTACCTTATTTATTTCTCTTTTGTATTTTAATTTCTTTTGAAAAAAAAATACACCCTCGCTTTGAAAAAACGGGGTGTTATAATTATCATCTGGCAACATATCTTTGAAGAGTGTTAATAATTTTGTGAAACTTTTATCAGACCATCCATTACTCGCTTTTAAGTTGTACAACTTTAATGTCGCCTACAATCTTGCGAATTTAGTACAACCATTATATAATGGTTTCTCTGCATTAGTCAAAAAACTCTCAAATATTTTTTGACAATCCCGAAGATCTTCTTCAACTGCTTTCGCAATCTCCTCAACTCGATCTGGCTCATATGTATCTGTATCGAAGTCAGTTGAAGCATATGTCGAACCATTCTTAAAATTAATGTTTCCTTTTTTTTTTCTCACCATGTCTTATCCAACATGTATAGCTTTTATCAATTCCATTCCATACTAAATGTCCTTCCAATTCATCTTCTATAACGCGTTTTCCAAAACAACATTTTAAGCAAGGACAATTCTATTTGGATCTTTTGTATTCTTCACAATAAACTCCTTCACTCCATTTTCATACTCTTTTGACAATAGATTGGCATACATCCATTTTCGCTCCATATTATATGACCTATGTAAATGTAGTTACAAAAATAATAAGCTACTGATAACATTATGCCAACATATAGTAAACATATCTAACAATTTCAAAATAGAGCAGATCAACAAATTTGAAAAAAGAAAAGACTTTATATGATTTATTAGTTTTCGTGACAACAACAAATTAATAAATACAACACCTGAGACAACGTATCCAATTTTTTTAAAGGAGGAGCAGTAGATGGCCGCATAGTACGTAGAGGAGAGGAGGGTTCCTAGAGTAGAGGATGAGGGTTCGTAAATTTGTTTTTATATATTTAAAGTAAATGATTTTTATTTAAAGTGAATGATTTTACAGCGCTTGTGTAATAAGCTCTCTAATAGGTCCTTTAATTATGTGAATTTGCAAGGCCTTTACAGCACTTGTAAAAAAAAAAACGCTCTAATAGATCATTTAATTATTTGAAAGCACATTTCTTTTATGGCCCTTTTAACATAAGCGCTCTAATAGGTCATTTCATTATTTGAAAGCGCATGTCTTTTACAGCGTTTGTAACAAAAGCGCTCTAATAGGTCATTTAATTATTTGAAAGTGCATGTCTTTTATAGTGCTTGTAAAAAAAGTGCTTTAATAAGTCATTTAATTATTTTAAAACAAATACATGTCTTTTAAAGTGCATGTCTTTTACAGCGCTTGTCCAAAAAGCGCTATAAAACATTTTGTGAGGGCGCTTCATTTTACAGCGCTTGTACACAAGCGCTATAAAAGCCTTGTAAATATTATGTGCAAACGCTATATGACCCTACAACAGCGTTTTTTCCACACGTTTGTCAAAAAAGCGCTGTTATATGAAGAGTTTGTAAAAAATATATATATAATAGATAATAGTTTTTAATAATTGGAAGTAACTTTTTTAATAAATTTGTGTATTTTCTGTCAAATATAATATATCATTTTTGGTGTAGTGATCGTTGAATCATACAACCAAATTCTGTCAATGTTAATACTGCACTCCGTTATTCTAGTACATGATTATGTGAATTGCACATCCTATGCTATAATTGCTCATTCTTTTGAATTTTGTACCCTTTTAATTTATTTGCGGCATCATAAATTGTAGTTGTATGCTTCCTTTTATATTGTTCCTATTTTTGTTGTATATACCAAATCATGAGCAACAAAGCTTTGCATATTCTGGATATTGTAATATTCATGTTTGGGCATATAGTTTTATTTCATATATTTCTTAAAGGAGACACGTATGTTTCTATACTTTTTCAATGCTTCTATTGATCAGTGATATGGATACAAATACTGAAAAGTGAGTTTGATATATTTTTAAAATATCGCAAGAACATAAACGATTTTCTAAAAATTCAATCTCGAAAATCTCGAAAACGGATGAATGATTCTCAAAATTTTGAAAGGGTTTTTCTTGCGTTGAGTAATGAGGATGATCAAAATATCCTTGCTTGTTTAATGCTCATTTATAATTGTATGATATTATAAATTATATATTCTTTTGAATATCCTTATATTGTAAAATCTTATAATTTCAGTCTTATATTTGATATAACTTTATCTTTGATTTATAAACCGTTTAAGATGATATTGTCAACAAATTTATGGATTAAGTCATTAAAACTTAGTGACTTTACATACAGGGATGAATGCCACACTCTTAATCTGTATAATTGTAATCTTCCCTATTGTGAGTATAATTGTGCAAATTTTGTATGATAAATAATGTTATTATAAATATAAATTGTTGATGATTGTTCAGTGTACTTAAACTTTTTATAATTATAACAGTTATTTCGAGTACCTTTTCAGTATTAGATTTTTTAGGTGACTTGTTATACGTGGAAATTGTTGATATATTTCTTACTTGAGATGACAATAAGTAAGAATTATTTTTAAGGACATGTAATAATTTATTTTTAATTTATTCAATCCAATATTTATTTTTAAAACTTTTGTTATAATTGATTGCAAATCTTTCTATATATATTATGTAAGAGATGGACATACTCTATACGTGTGGTGTTGCTTTACATGATTATTCCATGACAGAGAAGATAGTTGAAAAGTTGTTTAAATATTTTTAAAAAACTCTTATAAATCAACAATCATTATCTATAAGTGAGAAAATCTTACGTGTTACAAATATAATATCATACGTACTCTTGTCGAGTATGATATTGTGTTGTAGTACGTATTAAATATATAGAATCATAAAGTTTACAATTATTTCTATAATATTCTCGGTAATAATAAAAATTTAAATTTTCTTTATTTTTGCTGTGTGGAACCTAATCTTTTCCCCAATTGTTTGAAATTATATTCGTAGAATTTGATCTTTGAGTGAATTATTCTTAATAAGTGTATATAATCTCACACATTCTTTTTAATATTAAGGTAATTTTACTCATATGATGGTAAACATTTTTTTATAATCATCATACTCTTTTATATGAGGTTACTTTGTTTATAAAAATTATTTTGTCAATTATTATTTATGGTAGAAGATTTTCAATTATGAATTATTTAATAAAACTTATATTTTCCTTAATTCTATAGGCAGAAAATGTGGTTCATGATGAAATCCAAAACTTGATAAAAATTTGTCGTTGATAAATTAAGGATATACTAGGTTTCATATTGTCATCATGTAGCCACCTGACTTAATAACTTCGTTGTATTATTTTTGGTGCAAAATATGTGAAAATCTATTAATGATAAAATTGTATAACCACTCATCTATGATAATTTTGCACTGAATTTTTTTGTATCCCACTGTGAATATGATATCATTAGAATATTTATATACTCGTGGATTGTAATTACAATCTCAGCCTTATTTATATATGTAAGATTAGTATGGGTGTATAGACAAAATTATTTATGATTATAACATCTTGTCACGATAAACTTGAACTAAAAAACTTATAGTATCTTTTTAAAATCATTTTCATGAGCAGAACAATTGCCTCTAGCTAATGATCACGTAAGCACAAAATTTTATTTGAAGGGTTTATGTGTTTACCTCTTGAAGCGCCAAAGAGACAAATCACCAACACCCCATGTGCAGTGTCATAATTCCTCCCTTGATTGTACCAAAAAAATGATCAAACTCATTATTTAATTTGTAACCTCGAGAATACAAATCACCAACACCACAAATTCATAAAGACTTATGATCAAAGCATAGACATCATTTCCAATAAGTAATTATCATAAACGTCAAATAATTTCTAATTGAATGAGTCCAATAGTTCATTTCAACGGCACTTGGAAAATGTTTCTTACTAATTTGGCCTGAGAATTAATGTCAAGGTATATAGAAATCAAATAACTTGATTTGAACTTATTTGTATGTATGTCATAGATGAACACTTATTAATTTTCAAAGTAAACCCAAAAGTCAAAGATCACATAGTTTATGTGTAACACCTAGTTACATGGGGTTTAACAATTTAGATAATGACGAAAAAGTTTCATATTTCTAAAAGAAAATAAGGCACTGATGATAAATAATAAATTGTTTGAAAGAAATAATAATGTAAAATCCATAAAATAAATCCTTAAAGCTGAAAATTCGTTAATAATAAAAATATTCTATACTAGACATTTAATAATTAATCCCAAAATAAAATGCGTTGTAGATGCTATGTCTACTTAATTTTTTATCTATTAACCTAATCTAAAGAATTACTCTTATCAATCTTCCAAAAAAGATAGGACTTGTCAACTATTGATGTTCTCAGTAATTGAAAACAACACTTTAATTAGATACTAAATCTTAGTAAATAATGCACACAATTTTAATACAAGTATTGTGCTTTGCCAGCGCACTAACTAGAAAAATTGACCGTGGTGTAATACCCCTCTCACTACATTAGAAATCTTTGTATGATTTGAATACTAATTTCAATTATTAGAATTTTATAAATTGTTAATGATGTTCTTTTAGAAATATTAATTTAGGATCAATGGTAGAATACGAAGGTGGTAATATAAAAATTTTCCAAGTGTCAAAATGGAACCATGCCACTTTTCCTTTTCTCTCCTTCTATTTCACTCACCGATATTAACCATCCTTCATTTTCATTTCTTTCATTCCAGTTACACACTACCAAAAACATTCTGGAAAAAACACCAAAACTTGTTACTATTCATTGTCTTATCCATTCCCTCCCCCTTGAAAATTCTTTTAAAAACAACAGTCTTCAATAATCCTGTACCTTCACTCCAACCTCGCCTGTTTGTATTTCCTTCTTCAAAGTCTAGAAATCAACCAAAAAGAATACTTGAGGGAGATAAAGAGAAAACGAAGAAAACCCCAAAGCTGACACAAGAGACTGAATAAATTGTGAGTTGTTAGAGTTGACATTTTCCATAAATCAGCTTGAGTTGAAGGGGGTTATTCTTAGACAATTGTGAGTTATTTTCCTAAAATTGTATGACATTTTTTAATGTGGGTATTTTGAGTTTGTATCTGGTTTGACTTTAGTGATTCAAATTGATTTCTGGGTTTGGAATGATGGGATTCATAGAAAATTGAGAGTGAGGGAAAATTTGAAGTATGCATTTAGTTTTTCAAAATCCATTAATTTTGTGTACATTGTGCAAATGATTTTGGTGTGTTAATTTGATTGAACGAATAAGGCTAAATGTGTGTTGGCTAATTGATAATCCCTTTGTGTTAACGTATTCCCTAAACCCTCTTACGCATTTTGTTGCATCTGATTCTGTTTTCCTCTAGTTGCCTATGATTCTATTTTCCCTTTGATGCCTCTGATTCCATTTTCCTCTAGTTGCCTCTGATTTCATTTTCCTCTGGTTGCCTTTGATTTTGCTTTACTCTTGTTGCCTCTCATTCCTTTTTCCTCTAGATTCCTTTAATTCTAATTTTAATTTCCTATGGCTGCCTCTTATAGTTTCCTCTACCTGCCTCTAATTTTGTTTTCGTCTAGCTTCCTCTCGCTTTCTCTCATTCTATTTCCTCTTACCGAGCTTAATCTAGTCCAATTCTTCCTTTGGCTGAGCTACCTCTAGTCTAAGTCTTCCTCTAACTAACTTCTCTCGTCCAAATTTTCCTCTGACCGAGTTGCCTCTTGTCCAAGATTTCCACTGATTGAGTTTCCATTGATCCAAATTTTCTTATTATCATTTTGCCTCTAACCAGTGTCTGTCTCTGGTCATGATGCTTTCAATACAAGTTTCATATGATCGTGTTGCCTCTTATCAGAGTTTTGCCTCTGGTCACGCTGCCTCTGATCCAAGTTTCACTGATCATAATGCATAAACTAATGACTGCTTCCAATTAAACAATCAATTAATTAAGACTTCCTCCGATAAATGACAAGAATTTTAGTAATAAGTTCAATCACAAAATTAGGTCAAGTATATATGGTCAGGCATTTTATCTGTGTTTCAAGCATAAAACTGAAGGTGCAAACACGACAAAAGGGGTTGAATTATGTTTTACTAAGTTGGATCTTTTCTGCTAATTTATTTAAAACATATTCGAGTTTTGTGACTTAAAATAAAAGTAGTAGCAATCAGGTTAAGTGACCAGATGTAGAAGTAAAACAAGAATTGCAAAATTAAAGTGACACAATAATTTTATGAACCCTAATAACTTAGGAAATTTTGTGCTTGTGAGTTCTCTTATTATCTTCTTTATCCTTGAGTATCTATTTATATAGTAGGTTAGGATTTCTCATTTGTCCTTGCAAAATCTGAATCATATATTTGCAAATAATAAATGTTGCTTCTTGTAAACAATTCTTGATCATATCTTCTTGTAAATAATTCATATCTTTTTGTAGATTCTGATAAACTCTTCTTGTAAATAATTCATATCTTCTTGTAGATAAATCTTCATCAAATCTTCTTGTAAAGAATTCATATCTTGATCAAATCATCTTGTAAATAATTCATATCTTTCAATTTCATAAGTTGAGTTTCCATCATAGGCTTTGACTTTTTGTTGGAGTGAAGGCATAATTGCATAACTTAGAATTAGTGATATTGGACAAATCACCTTGTTGAAACTTCAAAGTTAGTGCAACATTAGAGGCTGCATATTAAAGGCATAATTTAGAGTGTATTGCACCATGTTGATAAGCAAATTATGAGATTTGAATTTATGATTGAACAATCTATTCATAGTTAATTATACCTTGATATGAACTCTTCATAGGCATGCTAAGTGTAACTCCCTGTTTTTCAAAGCGAGGGTGTATTTTTTTTTTTGGAAAAGAAATTAAAATAAAACAGAGAAATAAATAAGGTGACACCTTTGGATAAATAGTTAAGTCATTACAATTTACAAACAACGGAAAAAGTTCTCAAAATATGAATTCAAAATGTTTACATAACAAAAGTGGTACATTCTTCCAGTTTAAAAATAAAAGCAACCCAAAAGAAAGACATCTGTTCCCTCTGTGTCAACCTAGTCTGATCATTTTACAAAACAACTAAACACCCTGAGTGATCTCCACGCGCCCCGTGAGATCCTCCTAACGTAGCTTCAATCAAGCATTCCCATCTACATTCCCATCCGTAGGGTACAAACCGGTAGGATCTTCCTGGCTCTCATCTAAGGACAAAGCCCAGATTTCCACAATAGTTGTAAAGGGTCACCAACCAAAATTAACAATTAACACATAACATTTAAGTTTTTAAATGCACAAAATAACATTTCAACTTAGCATACACCTTAAAAGGGTTTCTATATGTCAAACATGCATACACAATGTTGAAAAATGAAGTTTTTAACAAAACAGCACTATTGTATTCGAACAAAGCATCTTTGTATTCGAATACAAGGCTATTTCAGCATTCAGCAGCAAATTAGCATGTCTGTATTCGACTACACAGTAAATCAGTGGGAAAACAGTATGTCTGTATTCGACTACAACAGTCTGTATTCGACTACAACAGTCTGTATTCGACTACACAGTAAGTCAGTGGCAAAGCAACATGTCTGTATTCGAATACACATCAGACAGCAGCAGAAAAACAACAAAAATCAGCATTTTTTAGTTTTTCAAAGGTTTTCGAAATCAATCAACACTTACCCACAACTCCAAACAATCAAACTTAGCAATTATAGCGCAATCACCACGACATCTTGAGTTTCAAAACAATTCTGCAATCAGTCACACTTACACACAAATCCAAAACAAAACACTTAGCGCTTATAACCCAATTACTACAACATCATGAGTTTCGAAATGGTATTACAATCGAACATGTTATCACCGAATTCCAAAACATAACACTTAACACTTATAACACAATTACTACAACATCACGAGTTTCAAAATGGTATTGCAATCAAATATGTTATCACCAAATTCCAAAACATAACACTTAACACTTATAAAACAATTACTACAATATCATGAGTTTCGAAATGGTATTGCAATCAAATATGTTATCACGAAATTCCAAAACATAACACTTAACACTTATAACACAATACCCACACGGAGAAAATGAACCAACAATTCACAATTTACCAGGGTGTAGCCTCTAACGGACAAACACCTGTGCAGTCTCTCACGGACAAACACAATTCACCAGGGCGTAGTCTCTCACGGACAAACACAATTTACCAGGGTGTAGTCTCTCACGGACAAACACATGTGCAGTCTCTCACGGACAAACACAATTCACCAAGAAACGTAAGTCGTAAACATTCCAGCTATCACGGGTCAGTACTGTTTACCGAGGTGCCACCTAACACTGGTCTGCACGGTTTACTAAAACAAACATTAAGTAAACGAGTCATTAAGAGATTCTCCATTCTTAATATTCATTTGACTTAAGCGATTTTCAAAACAAACAATAAGTAAACAAGACATTAAGAGGTTCCCCATTCTTTATTCTTATTTAACTTAAACGAATTTCAAAATAAACATTAAGTAAACGAGACATTAAGAGATTCCCCATTCCTAATACTCATTTGACTTAAGCGATTTTCAAAACAAACAATAAGCAAACAAGACATTAAGAGATTCTCCATTCTTAATTCTCATTTAACTTAAACAATTTTCATAACGAAACACACATTAAGTAAACAAGACATTAAGAGATTCCCCATTCTTAATACTCGTTTAACTCTAATGGTTTTCAAATTCCACACAGAACAAACTCAACCGTATTCAAAAATTTATTACACGATTCACGCCAAAACACAACAATTCATTTCTCCACAAAATCCTTTTCACGAGGACGTTAAGTAAACGCAGATATTAAGAAATTCCCCATTCTTAATACACATTTAACTTAAACGATTTTCAAACAAACATTAAGCAATCAGAAATATTAAGAGATTCCCCATTCTTAATACTCGTTTAACTTAAACGATTTTCACAAAACAAACACATATTAAGTAACAAGACATTAAGAGACTCCCCATTCTTAACGCCCAGTTAACTTAAACGATTTTCAAAACAACATTAAGTAACCAAGACATTAAGAGATTCCCCATTCTTAATTCCCAGTTAACTTAAACGATTTTGACAAACAACATTAAGTAACCAAGACATTAAGAGATTCCCCATTCTTAACGCCCAGTTAACTTAAACGATTTTCAAAACACACATTAAGTAAACGAGACATTAAGAGATTCCCCGTTCTTAATACTCATTTAACTTAATGGTTTTCAAATTCCATACAAAACGAACTCAAACATACTTTCACATTCAATCCATAATTCACACCAAATCATTTTTCCACACAAACCACACAAAACACATCTCAAATTTCATCAGTATTAATTAAGAACACGTCAAAACAACAAACACAAATCAACACAATCCATCACTCAAACACAACAAATTTCATTTATTCAAAATCATACATAAATGAGGTAAATTCATTTTCCATGAAACATTCATCAATATCACCAAAACCCCACATTAGAATTTCACCCATAAAGCATTAATTCGTTTTTCCCCAAATCAACGCTTCAACCCTAACAAATTCTTTTCCACACAACCACAAATAAGGCCCTAAATGCAAACTAAAAATTTGGAAGGAGCCCTTACCTTCACGTTAGCTTTAACGTGCGATTACGGCACCGTGAGTAAATCCGGTAAATTTTCCGCTCGCAACGCCGCTTCCGAAGTTGGTTCCCTAGTACCGTAGCGGGGTAGTGAGCAACTTTCCCTTCTATCTCTTTCTCACCCACTAGCCTTGGGTTTCAATTTTCGAACTCAAGGAAGCAAGGAAGAACGAAAATGGAGCAACAATGGAGGAAGGAGGAAGATGATGATGCGTGAGGCAGAGAGAGGAAGGAGGCGGAAAATGTTTTCTGTTTTCCTTCAGTTTTCCTTTCTTCCTTTTTCCTTCCTTTCTATTTCTTTATATCCTTTTCTTTTTATCCACTTTCCTTCCTTTTTCCCTCCAAACAAATATCTATATATATATATATTTATATATATATATATATTTTAATTACTTTTAACAAATATCTCAAAATATCTAGATATTTATTAAAATTACCATTTCACCCATCACTTCTCAAACCACTTTTTTTGTTAAAAATATCTACTCTCATCGCAACTCAATTGACAAATGCAATTTTTAGCAGCCCAAGATATTTTTAACAAAACTCTCTACAACTAAATTCTTCGAAAAAGATCCACATCAGTTAATTTAATTTATTTAACGACGAGTAATTCTAATCGGGCATCAAAATATCTTCTGGGTCATATAAACTCCAAAATGTTAATAACTTTGGCTAAAAAGCCTCCGAGTTCAATACCAAAAATACCCTAAAATACATAAAGTACTCTTTAAAATTATGGGTCTTACACTAAGTTTGTGCACATCATAAACACGCAAGAGCTTCAGAGACATGCAGGCCATGCCAAAGTATCACCAATTATTGCTATGGAACCAAATGCACCGTTGCCTATATCGGACAATGATGCAGATATGAGGTTTTTGGGAGAAGCAATTGGTAGTTATGTGGCATGGCCCACACATCTTGTTGCCCTTGATAAGGTATATTTAATTAATTGAAATGTATGTTTAATAGATATGTATATTTAATTGCTGATTTTTTTCCGCTCCTAACTTTAATTTCACATTTATATTTAGATTCTGAAAAAGCCTAAAGGGAATGATAAAAAGATTCACATAAATGAGTCAATTACATAGCCCGAAAAGGTTTGTCACATTAATTCCGTAAGATTTGTCATTTTTTCAGATTCAATAAACTAACATTTAACCTCATTTTTTCATATTCAATCTAATAAAGCACCCGCATAGCAAAATAAAGCTGGAAAACCTACAAAATTGGAGGGTAATAAAGTTGGCAAACTTCAAAAGCTGGAAGGTAATAAAGCTGCCAAAGTTGCCCCTAAAAATTGGATCGAGGAAAATCAGTTGTTGCTGCTCCTAAAATAAGTTAGTCATGCCTTGCTAAATACGATTCGTGTCATGACATCCAAGTAAAAAGGAATATGGGCAGCAACGACGATTCACACATCATAAGCATGAATAAAGCTATATTCGGAGATGAGTATGAAGAATTTCTTGAAAAGGAGCACATATACGAACTTCTCAACCATAAGGAGCTGAGTGCTATTGTTATCAGCTTGTACATTAGGTAAAAAATACTTTTAATTGCATATTTTGGTAATTAATTAAATTTATTGGTAATTAATCTAATTTGAAATTTTCGTTGAAGGTTTTTGCATGAGAAGTTGGTGTGCACGCACAGATTGTCAAATAGATATTCATTCTTCTCTTCGCATAAGATTTCGATGTGTAAACTCGATCCAGTGAATGTAAAGAAATACATTGTAGATATCTTATTAGGAAATATAGAGAAGGATAAGTTGTTCTTTGTACCATATAATTTAGGGTACGTAATTATATATTATTTATTTATATCTTTTTTAATTTAAGAGATCCTAATTTAATAGCTGTATAAACAAAATTGCCAACCAAATTTTTGTTATTGTAGGGCACATTGGGTGCTATTTGCAATCAATGCGACCTCTAAACTTATATACTATTTGGATCCCTTGCACATCGATTACAACAATCACTCTGATATAAAGACTATGTTCGACACGTAAGTAATACTCATTTATTTCTTACATATATATATATATATATAAATAATGTGTTTGTTAATGCTATAATAATCAAATTTATTTATTCGATAGTGCTTTACAAGTTTTTCGAGCTCAAAGAGGTGCTACAGTGTCGAAGCAAAAATCCAATAACATCACATGGATTCCAATAAAGGTTTTAAATATATGCCTTTAAATTTTCATTTACAATCAATGCACAAATATTTATTGACTTATATGTTTTATTTTATAGTGCCCTCGTCAAACTAACAACATCGACTGTGGGTACTATGTATTGCGATTCATGAAGGAGATTGTTGATAGGAATCAAACTATTATCCCAGAAATGGTACGATATTTTCATTATTTGATTTTCCTATATAAATTATGTATATATTTGATTCTAACTTATTTATGTTCAATTTTTATATTGCACAATACTTTGACAACTCCAGTCCAACATACTCTAAGAAAGATCTAATTGAATTAAAGGAAGACTGGTGTCAGTATGTGCTTGAAATGAAAATTATTTGATTTTTTGGGAAATAGCATGCTGCAAGGGATCTGAATATATGGTAGCTAGTTTTGTTCTGTATAGGATAGGTTAGTTATATGTATATAAATAGGGCACAATATCTAAATATGTATATGAATATGTGTTGTTGTCCAATATCTAAATATGTATATGTAGTTAAGTTATACATGTATTTGAATATGTTTTGTCGTAGTGTAAATTAAAATATAAAGTTAAGTTATATAGTTCTATTTTTGTGTACTGATTGTGTGAACTGATTCTAAATATGTATCTGAATATGTTTTATTGTTGTGTGAACTGATTCTGGATGAAAATGATTTTAAAAAACAATTAAAAGACAGCGCTTTCTAAAAAATGCCATAAAAAATAAGAATGCACCTTTTACAGTGCTTGTTTGAAAAAGCACTGTAAAAGGTGAATAACAATGCATATATTGGATGTACCTATTATAGCGCTTTTTCAAAGAAGCGTTGTAATATGTCACATTTTACAATGCTTTTTCAAATAAGCGATGTAAAATGTGCAATATAATGTATATATTGAGTGCACAAGCTACAACATTTTTTCAAATAAGTGCTGTAAAATGTGCATTATGATGCATATATTGGGTGCACATTTTATAGCGTTTTTTTCAAAAAAGCACTGTAAAATGTGCATTATAATGTATATATTGCGTGCATATTTTACAACGCTTTTTCATATAAGCACTGTAAAATGTGCATTATAATGCATATGTTGAGTGCATATTTTACAATGCTTTTTCAGATAAGCGATGTAAAATGTGTATTATAATGCATACATTGGGTGCACATTTTACACCGTTTATTTGAAAAAGCGTTGTAAAAGGTGCATTTAAAATATGCATTATAATGCACATTATACAGCGCTATTTTCAATAAGCGCTGTAAAAGGTGCATAATAATGCATATATTGAATGTGTAACACCCCGATTTTTACCAGCACAAGTATATTTTTTTTTAAAACAAAGAAATTAAACAAAGAAATAAAGAAAGAAATACTTTTGGATAAAATATTTAAGTCGTAACACAACGACAAAAGTCAACAATATTTACAAACATCGGAAATAGTTTTCGAAACAAAAATCCCAAGCATTTAAATAGAAAAATACATTGGGGCTATGAGACCTATTAGAGATAGTTCATACTCTTGGGGTATTGTCGGCAGACACCTACATAAAAGCACTGCCCCAAGAATCTCTATTTTCCCCACGTCACCTCAAAAAGTGGAACATGGACTCATCAAAATAAAAGTCATCAAACAGTTTAATCCTAGATACAATCTTCCAAAATGAAATAAATACAACCACAAAAGGAAGACATCTAGTTCCTATTCAACCACCTAATCTAATCATGCTACAAACACTATACAACTCGAGTGATCTCCACGTGCCCCGCAAGATCCTTGTAACACCCCGTTTTTCTTAGCGAGGGTGTATTTTTTTTTAAAAGAAATTAAAATACAACAGAGAAATAAATAAGGTAAAACCTTTGGATAAATAATTAAGTCATTAAAATTTACAAGCAGCGGAAAAGTTTTTCAAAATATAAATCCAAAGCATGTCCTGATGTCAACAATAGTATAGGTACATCCTTTCAACTTAACATAAAGGTAGCCCAAAAGAAAGACATATGTGTCCTGAGTGACAACCTAGTCTGATCATTCTATACATAACAAAAAACTATACGCCTTGAGTAATCTCCACGCGCCCCGTGAGATTCTCCTAACGTAGCTCCAATCAAGCACTCCCATCCACATTCCCGTCCAGAGGGTACGAACCGGTGGGATCATCCTGACTCTCATCTGAGGGCAAAGCCTAGATTTCCACAATAGTTGTAAAGGGTCACCAACCGAAATTAACAGTTAACACATAACATTTAAGTTTTTAAATGCACAAAATACCTTTTCAACTTAGCATGCACCTTAAAAAGATTTTCCATATGCTAAAAGTTCATACAATGCTTGCCAAATGTAAATGAAATCAAATAGAGTTCTCAATCCATCAAGTAATACACAACTGAACAAAACATTGATAAATTAATTGAGCAATCGATTATCTAACTCAAAATAAGAATTTCCACTAAGCCAATCAATTGGGAAATTGATTAGATGGATAACTGAGCCCCTGTATTAAAGCTAATCGATTTCCAAAGCGATTTCTTGAAGGTTTTTAGTGAAGTTTGAACTCTGGGCTTAATTCAATCGATTGGGCAATTGATTGGGCAATCGATTGGGCAATTGATTGACAGCATAGCTGAGCCACTGACTTAATGCCAATCGACTTCCAAATCGATTTCCTGAAGGTTTTTAGTGAAGTTTGAACTCGGGGCTTAATTCAATCGATTGGGCAATTGATTGGGCAATCGATCGACAGCATAGTTGAGCCACTTACTTAATGCCAATCGATTGGGAAATCGATTTCCCTGCATATTCTTCCAAAAATACATAAACTAACTCAATCACATTCATACACAAATCCACATCTTAACACTTAGCATTTTCAACACAATCACCACGTCAACTTGAGTTTCGAAATCGTTTTACAATCTAACATACTATCGCACAATTCCAAAACATAACTCTTAGTACAATCAACACAATCACAATTTGAATCAAACACACTTACACATAGTTTCAAACCATAACACTTAGCAAAATCTACACAATCACAATTTGCATCAATCACAACTCGTGTGCCAAGCACCCTAATGCAATGCGTATATGCCAAAATGCATGGACTCGGAATTCCAAACCAAAATCCTCCTCAAAGGGCCGAAAATCATAATTGTACCGCCTATCGCAGGCCAAAGTACCAATTAACGAGGTGCCACCTATCACGGGTCAGCACGATTTACTAAAAAGCGTAAATCGTAAACGTATCACGGGTCAGTACTGTTTACCGAGGTGCCACCTATCACGGGTCAACACGATTTTCCAAAAGAAAAGCGTAAGTCGTAAGGGTACCGCCTATCACAGGCCAAAGTACTACTTACCGAGGTGCCACCTATCACGGGTCAGCACAACTTACCAAAAAGTAAATCGTAAATGTACCACCTATCACGGGTGAGTACAGTTTACCGAGGTGCCACCTATCACGGGTCAGCACAATTTACCAAATGAAATGCATGAGCATACACTAACTCCATTCACAACATGCGTTATGTAAATGCAGATATTAAAAGATTCCCCATTTTTAATACTCATTTACTTAACCGATTTTCACACCAAACATTAAGCAAACAGACATATTAAGAGATTCCCCATTCTTAATATACTTTTAACTTAAAAGGTTTCCACAACAAAACATTCAGTAAACAAGTCATTAAGAAATTCCCCATTCTTAATACTCATTTCACTGAAACCATTTTCAAAAACAAACATTAAGTAACCAAGACATTAAGAGATTCCCCATTCTTAACGCTCAGTTAACTTAAACGATTTTCACAAACTCACATTAAGTAAACAAGACATTAAGAGATTCCCCATTCTTAATACTCGTTTAACTTAATGGTTTTCAGATTCCACACAAAACCAACTTTCACATTCAATCCATACTTCACTCCAAATCATTTTCCACACAAACCACACAAAACAAACTCAAACATACTTTCACATTCAATCCATACTTCACCCCAAATCATTTTCCACACAAACCACACAAAACAAATTCAAACATACTTTCACATTCAATACATACTTCACTCCAAATCATTTTCCACACAAACCACACAAAACCAATTCAAACATACTTTCACATTCCATCCATAATTCACACCAAATCATTTTCCACACAAACCACACAAACACATCTCATGTTTCATCAGTTATCAATTTAGAACACGTCAAAACAACGAACACAAATCAACACAATCCATCACTCAAACACAACAAGTTTCATATACTCAAAATCATACATAAATGGGTTTAAAATTCATTTTCCTTAAAACCTTACTTTCACCCTAACCAAATTCTTTTCCACACAACCACAAGTAAGTCCCTAAATGCAAACTAAAAGTTTGGAAGGAGCCCTTACCTTCACGTTAGCTTCCCCGTTCAATTACGGTACTGTGAGTAAATTCGGTAAAATCTCCGCTTGCAACGCCGCTTTCAAAGTTGGTCCACTAGCACCGTAGCGTGGTAGTGAGCGACTTTCCCTTCTATCTCTTAGCGAAATGAAGCTTAGATCAAGGTGAAACGGGAAGGTTTGTGTTTGACAGTTTTGAAATCCCTAAACCGTTTTTCTTCGTTTTCGGATCAAAGAGGAAGAGTGAAGTTGAGAAATCCTTGTCCCATCTCCCACTATCAAATTCGAATTCAAAGGAATGAAAAGGAAGCAAAAAAGAGCAACAATGGATGAAGGGAGAAATTGAACTTCTTGCGCGAGGCAGTGAGGAAGGAGATGGAAAATTCTGATTTTCTCTCTTTTGTATTTCCTTTCTCTCTTTTTCTTTCCTTTCTACTTCTCTTCTCTTTATTTCTTTCTTTTCCTTTTCTTTTTATATATATATATATATTAATAATAATTAACAAATATCTCCAACTCTTTAGATATTTATTAAATTACTCTTTTACCCAAAACACATTAAACTATTCGTAAAAGATTCACCGCAGTTAATTTAATTTATTTATCGACGAGTAACTCTAATCGGGCATCAAAATATCTTTTTGATCATATAAACTCCAAAATATTAATAACTTGGCTAAAAAGCCCCTGAGTTCAATACCAAAATCCATTAACATACAAAAGGTATAATTTAAAATTATGGGTCTTACAATCGTCATGACACAACTTCAGTTAGGTACATCTAACAACATGCCCGTCTCCAATGTACTAACCGATAGGACGATCCTGGTTCTCATCTGAGGGGAAAGCCCAAATTTCCACAATAATTGTAAAGGGTCACCAATCGAAATTAACAGATAACACTAAGCAAAATTCTTATATTTTCAAATGCTCAAAAGAACCTTTCGTCTTAGCATACACCTCGAAAAGGGTTTTCATATGTCCAAAAATGCATAAAAAATGTTGAATAATGAAGTTTTGAAAAACTGCACTGTCATAGCCGAATACACCTGAGAAAATGCAGATTTTCAATTCTAAAATGGTTCTAATTCAATCAACACTTCAAACATTTATGTTAACAATTATGATTACATAATTAACACCAAATTAATCTCCACAAATTCACACCTCAATCACACATCGAATATTCATTAAATCAATTATGAACACATAATTACATCAGAACTTAATCAACCCAACTTCACACCTCAAAGCAATTACGGCAAATCATAACAACAACTGAATATGTATATACAATCATCACAGTATAACAAACTTGACTCACGTTCCAAGCACTCTAATGCAATGCGTATATGCCAAAATGCATGATTCCGGAATTCCAAACCAAAACCCTCCTCGAAGGGCGTAAATCATAATTGTACACCCTCACATATCAGCATGATTTACCAAGGTGCAATTTCTCATATATCAGCATGATTTACTAGCGTGCAGTCGCACAGAGATCAACACGACATACAAGAGTGCAGTCGCTCACAGACCATCACGATTTTCTAGAGTGCAATCGCTCACAGATCAACACGACATAACAATCCCTGCAAGGATAAGATGAACCAACAATTCACATGGCATCATCTTGTGGCCCATCACGGTCACCACAATCACCATGGCCCCATCGCGGTCACCATTTACTATGAAATTCTTGAGCATACTCTTACTCTTTTCACTACAATCATTAAGTAAATGCAGCTATTGAAAGATTCCCCCTTTTTTTAATACTCATTTAACACTAATGATTTCTCAAATTCACCACAGAACATACTCAAACACATCAAATTCTATCTCCACGATTTCACACCAAATTTACTCATAAATCGCCCATTTTCGAAACTCCACATTTTCACACAAAACCCACCAAATTCTTTTTCCATAAACCCACATGAATCACATCTCCAAAAATTCATAATAATCATTATGAACACATAAATCACATCAACCGTAAATCACCACAACCCACACCTCAAACACACATCAAACATTCATAATATCAATTATGAACACATAATCAAATTTAATTTAATTCTCCCCAAATTCAACATAAATCACCCATATTAATCTCCAAAATTATTCTCCATAAATCACCAAATTCAAAACACCACATCTTCAAACATTAATCATCAAATTCAATCTCCAAAATTTTCAACCATAAATCACAATATTCAATCTCCAAAATTTTCAACCATAAATCACCACAATAACATTAATATATCGGAGTTCTCTCCACCGCTAACTCGGTGCCAACGGTCACGATTCCTTTTCGAGACTCAAGAACCTAACTACATAAACATAAATATTTATAACAATTTTTTCACAATAAAATTAATCCAAACACAACAAAATTCCCAAAGATAAATCTGTCTCACTCACCAAACTTTTAAAACCAAATAATCTATATTATTTAGTTAAAACTAAATAAAACAAATATTGTCCAAATTTCACATACACACACAACTATTAAAGCACCAAAATTTTTGAGTTAATAAAATACTCCATTATTTTTTTCTTTTTAAACTGAGTTCAAGAGTAATTAAAATAGTAGGATTTTAAACTCTAACCCTTTTTAATTTCAATTTCTCTTTTTACTCAAACTCTTTAACTTAGTTAAAATTTGAAAATTTTTTTTCACAACTTTAACAACTCTCAATTTTTTGTAAAACTTCAGCTTCTGTTCAAACTCATTCATTTGAAAACAACTCATTACACAACTCAAACACATCAAATTTAATTAATTCAATATCTACAAAATCCACACCTAAATCACATCTCAAAAATTCATAATATTAATTATGAACATACAATTTAAACCCAACATTAATCACTACAAAACACCCCTCAAAACAAATAAATTCAAATTCTACTAATTCACACATAAACAAATTAAATTCATTTTCCAAAATTTTACACCTCAAATACATCAAACTATTGTAGCTAAAACAAGCGATTACGGCACCACGATTGTAATGTCGTAAATTCAAACTAAAAGGTTGGAAGGAGCCCTTACCTCTGTTGTAGCTTTAACAAGCGATTACGGCACCGCGATTAATTCTAATAAACTTTAAGTTTGTGACGTCGCGTCGAAAACTAGATCGCTAGCACCGTAGCATGGCAATGAGCAACTTTCTATTCTGTCATTTCTCGAAACGAAGCTTAGATCTAGAAGAAAAGTGAAGGTTTATATTTTATGGTTTTGGTTTATCTTTGCAAACCGAAGAAAGAAGAAAAAGGACTTTCCTGGGAAGGTTTATGCTTTTCTAATCTTGCCTTGCATTCTCTCATATATATATTATAATAATATCAATTTCAAAATAAATATCTAGATATTTTTATAAAAATCATCATTACGTGTGTCGCATCACATCACTTCTCAAATTACTTTTTTTTTTAAATATCTACTCTCGCTGCAACTCAATTGACAGGTGAGTTTCTCATCAACAAGTGATATTTAAAAAAAAAACTATCTGATAATAAATTTTTCGTAACATAATTAAATTATTCATTAACAAATAATCTTAATCGAGTCTCAAAAAATAAATATATTAAAATATATATAAATCTTAACCATATTATTAACTCTAGTAAAATATTATTTTGATATTTAATTCTCAAAACAAAATTTAATTGTCCTAAAGGCCTAAACAATTTAACACAAAATACCATAAAATCTCATAAATTAGAATTTAGAAAATTAAGGGTCTTACAGAATGCACCTTTTACAGTGCTTTTTCAATAATCGCTGTAAAATGTGCATAACAAGCGCGCAATATATCTACATGTTTGATAGCGTTTTTTATTTTAAAAAAACGTTGTTGTATGTTTTTACGACGTTCGATTCTACAATGTTTTTTTTCTCAAAAAAAAGCACTGTAAAATCTTATTTTTCGCATAGTGCCTTGTTGGCATTGTGTATCGAGCAATGACCTCTCCAAATTCAATTGCCCTAAAATTCTCACTATCTCTAATTATAATAATTGTATTTGAACAATTTGAAAAAAGGATCTTGCATTACAAATGGATTAGATGTACCAGTAACTCTCAAAAATATCATTCTTTGTTGCAAATCTAAAGATGACGATCTCGGATTTCATACACTCGAATTTCAGAGTTATGATTTTTCATTTAGGCCACTAGTATTTCTAAAATGGCAAGAGACATTATTTTTCTGCAGCTTTAATGGCCTACAAAATCCTCACCTTCATTATCTTGACATTTTGTGACTGAAAAAGCCCTCACAAATACAAAAATTTAAATTGGTCTTTATTTGTGGCTGAAAAAGCCCTCACAAATTCTTAAAAATTTATGTGGAATTTGTGGCTGCCTAAGCCCTCACAAAATCACAAAGCAGCCACAAAATCCACTTAAATTTTTAAGATTTTTGTGAGGGCTTTTTCAGCCACAAAATCTAAATTTTGTGAGGGTCAAGGCCGCCACAAAATCCTGAAGTGACATGACAATTTGTGGCTGCATAGGCCGCCACAAAAGCCTGAGATCGTTACCTTTTGTGGCTGCAAAGGCTGCCACAAAGGAACCAAAGTAACGTTGCATTTTTTGGCCGCTCAGGCCGCCACAAAGTCTTAGACCATTACATTTTGTGGCGGCAAAGGCCGCCACAAACATCCAAAGTACCGTTGCCAGTTGTGGTCGCTCAGATCGCCACAAATTCCTACATTTTTTACCGTTTAGGCCGCCACAAACACCACATATCCGTTGCTCATTGTGGCTGCTTTGGCCACCACAAAGGATCAAACAAATCCTATATATATTAGTCCACTCCTCTTAATATTTTTCGCTTCTAACTTCTCTCTAAACCCTCCTTCTAAATATTCTCTCCACCTCCTCTCTACAAAAAATATTCGTCCAAGCTTGCTTCAATTTTGGTAAGTTTTTTATTATATTATATATGTAGTTATTTATTTTTATTTTTGAATTGAAGTTATTTATGTAATTAATATTATTGAATTTTTATTTCGACAGTGATTGTTAATTACTTCGAAGAGTTGTAAGCTCCGTACGTGAAAAATTCAAGTCAGACGCAAGTTAGTATTTTATATATTTTAAACTTAGATTAGTAAATATATATGTGATATTATAATTATATATATATATATATATATATATATATATCTGTGTGTGTGTGTGTTTGTGCGTGTGAGTGCGAGTGCGTCCGTGTTGATATTTTTTTGTTAGTCTTGATTATTATTCGGTTTATATAATTATAGTATTAATAATAATTTATTATATTGTTTGCAAATGCTTGCTCCCCTAATTGACATATAAATTGAATGTCAAAATTTATATATAATTCTTTTGAAAAATAAAGCAATTAATAAAAGCAATTAATATATAAAACACCGATTCACCGCAGTTAATTTAATTTATTTATCGACGAATAACTCTAATCGGGCATCAAAATATCTTTTTGATCATATAAACTCCAAAATATTAATAACTTGGCTAAAAAGCCCCTGAGTTCAATACCAAAATCCATTAACATACAAAAGGTATAATTTAAAATTATGGGTCTTACAATCGTCATGACACAACTTCAGTTAGGTACATCTAACAACATGCCCGTCTCCAATGTACTAACCGATAGGACGATCCTGGTTCTCATCTGAGGGGAAAGCCCAAATTTCCACAATAATTGTAAAGGGTCACCAATCGAAATTAACAGATAACACTAAGCAAAATTCTTATATTTTCAAATGCTCAAAAGAACCTTTCGTCTTAGCATACACCTCGAAAAGGGTTTTCATATGTCCAAAAATGCATAAAAAATGTTGAATAATGAAGTTTTGAAAAACTGCACTGTCATAGCCGAATACACCTGAGAAAATGCAGATTTTCAATTCTAAAATGGTTCTAATTCAATCAACACTTCAAACATTTATGTTAACAATTATGATTACATAATTAACACCAAATTAATCTCCACAAATTCACACCTCAATCACACATCGAATATTCATTAAATCAATTATGAACACATAATTACATCAGAACTTAATCAACCCAACTTCACACCTCAAAGCAATTACGGCAAATCATAACAACAACTGAATATGTATATACAATCATCACAGTATAACAAACTTGACTCACGTTCCAAGCACTCTAATGCAATGCGTATATGCCAAAATGCATGATTCCGGAATTCCAAACCAAAACCCTCCTCGAAGGGCGTAAATCATAATTGTACACCCTCACATATCAGCATGATTTACCAAGGTGCAATTTCTCATATATCAGCATGATTTACTAGCGTGCAGTCGCACAGAGATCAACACGACATACAAGAGTGCAGTCGCTCACAGACCATCACGATTTTCTAGAGTGCAATCGCTCACAGATCAACACGACATAACAATCCCTGCAAGGATAAGATGAACCAACAATTCACATGGCATCATCTTGTGGCCCATCATGGTCACCACAATCACCATGGCCCCATCGCGGTCACCATTTACTATGAAATTCTTGAGCATACTCTTACTCTTTTCACTACAATCATTAAGTAAATGCAGCTATTGAAAGATTCCCCCTTTTTTTAATACTCATTTAACACTAATGATTTCTCAAATTCACCACAGAACATACTCAAACACATCAAATTCTATCTCCACGATTTCACACCAAATTTACTCATAAATCGCCCATTTTCGAAACTCCACATTTTCACACAAAACCCACCAAATTCTTTTTCCATAAACCCACATGAATCACATCTCCAAAAATTCATAATAATCATTATGAACACATAAATCACATCAACCGTAAATCACCACAACCCACACCTCAAACACACATCAAACATTCATAATATCAATTATGAACACATAATCAAATTTAATTTAATTCTCCCCAAATTCAACATAAATCACCCATATTAATCTCCAGAATTATTCTCCATAAATCACCAAATTCAAAACACCACATCTTCAATCATTAATCATCAAATTCAATCTCCAAAATTTTCAACCATAAATCACCACAATAACATTAATATATCGGAGTTCTCTCCACCGCTAACTCGGTGCCAACGGTCACGATTCCTTTTCGAGACTCAAGGACCTAACTACATAAACATAAATATTTATAACAATTTTTTCACAATAAAATTAATCCAAACACAACAAAATTCCCAAAGATAAATCTGTCTCACTCACCAAACTTTTAAAACCAAATAATCTATATTATTTAGTTAAAACTAAATAAAACAAATATTGTCCAAATTTCACATACACACACAACTATTAAAGCACCAAAATTTTTGAGTTAATAAAATACTCCATTATTTTTTTCTTTTTAAACTGAGTTCAAGAGTAATTAAAATAGTAGGATTTTAAACTCTAACCCTTTTTAATTTCAATTTCTCTTTTTACTCAAACTCTTTAACTTAGTTAAAATTTGAAAATTTTTTTTCACAACTTTAACAACTCTCAATTTTTTGTAAAACTTCAGCTTCTGTTCAAACTCATTCATTTGAAAACAACTCATTACACAACTCAAACACATCAAATTTAATTAATTCAATATCTACAAAATCCACACCTAAATCACATCTCAAAAATTCATAATATTAATTATGAACATACAATTTAAACCCAACATTAATCACTACAAAACACCCCTCAAAACAAATAAATTCAAATTCTACTAATTCACACATAAACAAATTAAATTCATTTTCCAAAATTTTACACCTCAAATACATCAAACTATTGTAGCTAAAACAAGCGATTACGGCACCACGATTGTAATGTCGTAAATTCAAACTAAAAGGTTGGAAGGAGCCCTTACCTCTGTTGTAGCTTTAACAAGCGATTACGGCACCGCGATTAATTCTAATAAACTTTAAGTTTGTGACGTCGCGTCGAAAACTAGATCGCTAGCACCGTAGCATGGCAATGAGCAACTTTCTATTCTGTCATTTCTCGAAACGAAGCTTAGATCTAGAAGAAAAGTGAAGGTTTATATTTTATGGTTTTGGTTTATCTTTGCAAACCGAAGAAAGAAGAAAAAG
>JBBPBT010000524.1:1335341-1380319 GCA_037974875.1 Cicer bijugum
GGTCACCACAATCACCATGGCCCCATCGCGGTCACCATTTACTATGAAATTCTTGAGCATACTCTTACTCTTTTCACTACAATCATTAAGTAAATGCAGCTATTGAAAGATTCCCCCTTTTTTTAATACTCATTTAACACTAATGATTTCTCAAATTCACCACAGAACATACTCAAACACATCAAATTCTATCTCCACGATTTCACACCAAATTTACTCATAAATCGCCCATTTTCGAAACTCCACATTTTCACACAAAACCCACCAAATTCTTTTTCCATAAACCCACATGAATCACATCTCCAAAAATTCATAATAATCATTATGAACACATAAATCACATCAACCGTAAATCACCACAACCCACACCTCAAACACACATCAAACATTCATAATATCAATTATGAACACATAATCAAATTTAATTTAATTCTCCCCAAATTCAACATAAATCACCCATATTAATCTCCAAAATTATTCTCCATAAATCACCAAATTCAAAACATCACATCTTCAAACATTAATCATCAAATTCAATCTCCAAAATTTTCAACCATAAATCACAATATTCAATCTCCAAAATTTTCAACCATAAATCACCACAATAACATTAATATATCGGAGTTCTCTCCACCGCTAACTCGGTGCCAACGGTCACGATTCCGTTTCGAGACTCAAGAACCTAACTACATAAACATAAATATTTATAACAATTTTTTCACAATAAAATTAATCCAAACACAACAAAATTCCCAAAGATAAATCTGTCTCACTCACCAAACTTTTAAAACCAAATAATCTATATTATTTAGTTAAAACTAAATAAAACAAATATTGTCCAAATTTCACATACACACACAACTATTAAAGCACCAAAATTTTTGAGTTAATAAAATACTCCATTATTTTTTTCTTTTTAAACTGAGTTCAAGAGTAATTAAAATAGTAGGATTTTAAACTCTAACCCTTTTTAATTTCAATTTCTCTTTTTACTCAAACTCTTTAACTTAGTTAAAATTTGAAAATTTTTTTTCACAACTTTAACAACTCTCAATTTTTTGTAAAACTTCAGCTTCTGTTCAAACTCATTCATTTGAAAACAACTCATTACACAACTCAAACACATCAAATTTAATTAATTCAATATCTACAAAATCCACACCTAAATCACATCTCAAAAATTCATAATATTAATTATGAACATACAATTTAAACCCAACATTAATCACTACAAAACACCCCTCAAAACAAATAAATTCTAATTCTACTAATTCACACATAAACAAATTAAATTCATTTTCCAAAATTTTACACCTCAAATACATCAAACTATTGTAGCTAAAACAAGCGATTACGGCACCACGATTGTAATGTCGTAAATTCAACCTAAAAGGTTGGAAGGAGCCCTTACCTCTGTTGTAGCTTTAACAAGCGATTACGGCACCGCGATTAATTCTAATAAACTTTAAGTTTCTGACGTCGCGTCGAAAACTAGATCGCTAGCACCGTAGCATGGCAATGAGCAACTTTCTATTCTGTCATTTCTCGAAACGAAGCTTAGATCTAGAAGAAAAGTGATGGTTTATATTTTATGGTTTTGGTTTATCTTTGCAAACCGAAGAAAGAAGAAAAAGAACTTTCCTGGGAAGGTTTATGCTTTTCTAATCTTGCCTTGCATTCTCTCATATATATATTATAATAATATCAATTTCAAAATAAATATCTAGATATTTTTATAAAAATCATCATTACGTGTGTCGCATCACATCACTTCTCAAATTACTTTTTTTTTTAAATATCTACTCTCGCTGCAACTCAATTGACAGGTGAGTTTCTCATCAACAAGTGATATTTAAAAAAAAAACTATCTGATAATAAATTTTTCGTAACATAATTAAATTATTCATTAACAAATAATCTTAATCGAGTCTCAAAAAATAAATATATTAAAATATATATAAATCTTAACCATATTATTAACTCTAGTAAAATATTATTTTGATATTTAATTCTCAAAACAAAATTTAATTGTCCTAAAGGCCTAAACAATTTAACACAAAATACCATAAAATCTCATAAATTAGAATTTAGAAAATTAAGGGTCTTACAGAATGCACCTTTTACAGTGCTTTTTCAATAATCGCTGTAAAATGTGCATAACAAGCGCGCAATATATCTACATGTTTGATAGCGTTTTTTATTTTAAAAAAACGTTGTTGTATGTTTTTACGACGTTCGATTCTACAATGTTTTTTTTCTCAAAAAAAAGCACTGTAAAATCTTATTTTTCGCATAGTGCGTTGTTGGCATTGTGTATCGAGCAATGACCTCTCCAAATTCAATTGCCCTAAAATTCTCACTATCTCTAATTATAATAATTGTATTTGAACAATTCGAAAAAAGGATCTTGCATTACAAATGGATTAGATGTACCAGTAACTCTCAAAAATATCATTCTTTGTTGCAAATCTAAAGATGACGATCTCGGATTTCATACACTCGAATTTCAGAGTTATGATTTTTCATTTAGGCCACTAGTATTTCTAAAATGGCAAGAGACATTATTTTTCTGCAGCTTTAATGGCCTACAAAATCCTCACCTTCATTATCTTGACATTTTGTGACTGAAAAAGCCCTCACAAATACAAAAATTTAAATTGGTCTTTATTTGTGGCTGAAAAAGCCCTCACAAATTCTTAAAAATTTATGTGGAATTTGTGGCTGCCTAAGCCCTCACAAAATCACAAAGCAGCCACAAAATCCACTTAAATTTTTAAGATTTTTGTGAGGGCTTTTTCAGCCACAAAATCTAAATTTTGTGAGGGTCAAGGCCGCCACAAAATCCTGAAGTGACATGACAATTTGTGGCTGCATAGGCCGCCACAAAAGCCTGAGACCGTTACCTTTTGTGGCTGCAAAGGCTGCCACAAAGGAACCAAAGTAACGTTGCATTTTTTGGCCGCTCAGGCCGCCACAAAGTCTTAGACCATTACATTTTGTGGCGGCAAAGGCCGCCACAAACATCCAAAGTACCGTTGCCAGTTGTGGTCGCTCAGATCGCCACAAATTCCTACATTTTTTACCGTTTAGGCCGCCACAAACACCACATATCCGTTGCTCATTGTGGCTGCTTTGGCCACCACAAAGGATCAAACAAATCCTATATATATTAGTCCACTCCTCTTAATATTTTTCGCTTCTAACTTCTCTCTAAACCCTCCTTCTTAATATTCTCTCCACCTCCTCTCTACGAAAAATATTCGTCCAAGCTTGCTTCAATTTTGGTAAGTTTATATTATATTATATATGTAGTTATTTATTTTTATTTTTGATTTGAAGTTATTTATGTAATTAATATTATTGAATTTTTATTTCGACAGTGATTGTTAATTACTTCGAAGAGTTGTAAGCTCCGTACGTGAAAACTTCAAGTCAGACGCAAGTTAGTATTTTATATATTTTAAACTTAGATTAGTAAATATATATGTGATATTATAATTATATATATATATATATATATATATATATATATATATATATATCTGTGTGTCTGTGTGTGTTTGTGCGTGTGAGTGCGAGTGCGTGCGTGTTGATATTTTTTGTTAGTCTTGATTATTATTTGGTTTATATAATTATAGTATTGATAATAATTTATTATATTGTTTGCAAATGTTTGCTCCCCTAATTGACATATAAATTGAATGTCAAAATTTATATATAATTCTTTTGAAAAATAAAGCAATTAATATATAAAACATCGATTCACCGCAGTTAATTTAATTTATTTATCAACGAGTAACTCTAATCGGGCATCAAAATATCTTTTTGATCATATAAACTCCAAAATATTAATAACTTGGCTAAAAAGCCCCTGAGTTCAATACCAAAATCCATTAACATACATAAGGTATAATTTAAAATTATGGGTCTTACAATCGTCATGACACAACTTCAGTTAGGTACGTCTAACAACATGCCCGTCTCCAAAGTACTAACCGATAGGACGATCCTGGTTCTCATCTGAGGGGAAAGCCCAAATTTCCACAATAATTGTAAAGGGTCACCAATCGAAATTAACAGATAACACTAAGCAAAATTCTTATATTTTCAAATGCTCAAAAGAACCTTTCGTCTTAGCATACACCTCGAAAAGGGTTTTCATATGTCCAAAAATGCATAAAAAATGTTGAAAAATGAAGTTTTGACAAACTGCACTGTCATAGCCGAATACACCTGAGAAAATGCAGATTTTCAATTCTAAAATGGTTCTAATTCAATCAACACTTCAAACATTTATGTTATCAATTATGATTACATAATTAACACCAAATTAATCTCCACAAATTCACACCTCAATCACACATCGAATATTCATTAAATCAATTATGAACACATAATTACATCAAAACTTAATCAACCCAACTTCACACCTCAAAGCAATTACTCACGTTCCAAGCACTCTAATGCAATGCGTATATGCCAAAATTCATGATTCCGGAATTCCAAACCAGAACCCTCCTCGAAGGGCGTAAATCATAATTGTACACCCTCACATATCATCATGATTTACCAAGGTACAATCTCTCACATATCAGCATGATTTACTAGCGTGCAGTCGCACAGAGATCAACACGACATACAAGAGTGCAGTCGCTCACAGACCATCACGATTTTCTAGAGTGCAATCGCTCACAGATCAACACGACATAACAATCCCTGCAAGGATAAGATGAACCAACAATTCACATGGCATCATCTTGTGGCCCATCACGGTCACCACTATCACCATGGCCCCATCGCGGTCACCATTTACTATGAAATTCTTGAGCATACTCTTACTCTTTTCACTACAATCATTAAGTAAATGCAGCTATTGAAAGATTCCCCCTTTTTTTAATACTCATTTAACACTAATGATTTCTCAAATTCACCACAGAACATACTCAAACACATCAAATTCTATCTCCACGATTTCACACCAAATTTACTCATAAACCGCCCATTTTCGAAACTCCACATTTTCATACATAACCCACCAAATTCATTTTCCATAAACCCACATAAATCACATCTCCAAAATTCATAATAATCATTATGAACACATAAATCACATCAACCGTAAATCACCACAACCCACACCTCAAACACACATCAAACATTCATAATATCAATTATGAACACATAATCAAATTTAATTTAATTCTCCCCAAATTCAACATAAATCACCCATATTAATCTCCAGAATTATTCTCCATAAATCACCAAATTCAAAACACCACATCTTCAATCATTAATCATCAAATTCAATCTCCAAAATTTTCAACCATAAATCACCACAATAACATTAATATATCGGAGTTCTCTCCACCGCTAACTCGGTGCCAACGGTCACGATTCCTTTTCGAGACTCAAGGACCTAACTACATAAACATAAATATTTATAACAATTTTTTCACAATAAAATTAATCCAAACACAACAAAATTCCCAAAGATAAATCTGTCTCACTCACCAAACTTTTAAAACCAAATAATCTATATTATTTAGTTAAAACTAAATAAAACAAATATTGTCCAAATTTCACATACACACACAACTATTAAAGCACCAAAATTTTTGAGTTAATAAAATACTCCATTATTTTTTTCTTTTTAAACTGAGTTCAAGAGTAATTAAAATAGTAGCATTTTAAACTCTAACCCCTTTTTAATTTCAATTAATCTTTTTACTCAAACTCCTTAACTTAGTTAAAATTTGAAATTTTTTTTTCACAACTTTAACAACTCTCAATTTTTTGTAAAACTTCAGCTTCTGTTCAAACTCATTCATTTGAAAACAACTCATTACACAACTCAAACACATCAAATTTAATTAATTCAATATCTACAAAATCCACACCTAAATCACATCTCAAAAATTCATAATATTAATTATGAACATACAATTTAAACCCAACATTAATCACTACAAAACACCCCACAAAACAAATCAAATTCAAATTCAACTAATTCACACATAAACAAATTAAATTCATTTTCCAAAATTTTACACCTCAAATACATCAAACTATTGTAGCTAAAACAAGCGATTACGGCACCACGATTGTAATGTCGTAAATTCAAACTAAAAGGTTGGAAGGATCCCTTACCTCTGTTGTAGCTTTAACAAGCGATGACGACACTGCGATTAATTCTAATAAACTTTAAGTTTGTGACGTCGCGTCGAAAACTAGATCGCTAGCACCGTAGCATGGCAATGAGCAACTTTCTATTCTGTCATTTCTCGAAACGAAGCTTAGATCTAGAAGAAAAGTGAAGGTTTATATTTTATGGTTTTGGTTTATCTTTGCAAACCGAAGAAAGAAGAAAAAGGACTTTCCTGGGAAGGTTTATGCTTTTCTAATCTTGCCTTGCATTCTCTCATATATATATTATAATAATATCAATTTCAAAATAAATATCTAGATATTTTTATAAAAATCATCATTACGTGTGTCGCATCACATCACTTCTCAAATTACTTTTTTTTTTAAATATCTACTCTCGCTGCAACTCAATTGACAGGTGAGTTTCTCATCAACAAGTGATATTTAAAAAAAAAACTATCTGATAATAAATTTTTCGTAACATAATTAAATTATTCATTAACAAATAATCTTAATCGAGTCTCGAAAAATAAATATATTAAAATATATATAAATCTTAAACATATTATTAACTCTAGTAAAATATTATTTTGATATTTAATTCTCAAAACAAAATTTAATTGTCCTAAAGGCCTAAACAATTTAACACAAAATACCATAAAATCTCATAAATTAGAATTTAGAAAATTAAGGGTCTTACAGAATGCACCTTTTACAGTGCTTTTTCAATAATCGCTGTAAAATGTGCATAACAAGCGCGCAATATATCTACATGTTTGATAGCGTTTTTTATTTTAAAAAAACGTTGTTGTATGTTTTTACGACGTTCGATTCTACAATGTTTTTTTTCTCAAAAAAAAGCACTGTAAAATCTTATTTTTCGCATAGTGCCTTGTTGGCATTGTGTATCGAGCAATGACCTCTCCAAATTCAATTGCCCTAAAATTCTCACTATCTCTAATTATAATAATTGTATTTGAACAATTTGAAAAAAGGATCTTGCATTACAAATGGATTAGATGTACCAGTAACTCTCAAAAATATCATTCTTTGTTGCAAATCTAAAGATGACGATCTCGGATTTCATACACTCGAATTTCAGAGTTATGATTTTTCATTTAGGTCACTAGTATTTCTAAAATGGCAAGAGACATTATTTTTCTGCAACTTTAATGGCCTACAAAATCCTCACCTTCATTATCTTGACATTTTGTGACTGAAAAAGCCCTCACAAATACAAAAATTGAAATTGGTCTTTATTTGTGGCTGAAAAAGCCCTCACAAATTCTTAAAAATTTATGTGGAATTTGTGGCTGCCTAAGCCCTCACAAAATCACAAAGCAGCCACAAAATCCACTTAAATCTTTAAGATTTTTGTGAGGGCTTTTTCAGCCACAAAATCTAAATTTTGTGAGGGTCAAGGCCGCCACAAAATCCAGAAGTGACATGACAATTTGTGGCTGCATAGGCCGCCACAAAAGCCTGAGACCGTTAACTTTTGTGGCTGCAAAGGCTGCCACAAAGGAACCAAAGTAACGTTGCATTTTTTGGCAGCTCAGGCCGCCACAAAGTCTTAGACCATTACATTTTGTGGCGGCAAAGGCCGCCACAAACATCCAAAGTACCGTTGCCAGTTGTGGTCGCTCAGATCGCCACAAATTCCTACATTTTTTACCGTTTAGGCCGCCACAAACACCACATATCCGTTGCTCATTGTGGCTGCTTTGGCCACCACAAAGGATCAAACAAATCCTATATATATTAGTCCACTCCTCTTAATATTTTTCGCTTCTAACTTCTCTCTAAACCCTCCTTCTTAATATTCTCTCCACCTCCTCTCTACGAAAAATATTCGTCCAAGCTTGCTTCAATTTTGGTAAGTTTATATTATATTATATATGTAGTTATTTAGTTTTATTTTTGATTTGAAGTTATTTATGTAATTAATATTATTGAATTTTTATTTCGACAGTGATTGTTAATTACTTCGAAGAGTTGTAAGCTCCGTACGTGAAAACTTAGATTAGTAAATATATATGTGATATTATAATTATATATATATATATATATCTGTGTGTGTGTGTGTGTTTGTGCGTGTGAGTGCGAGTGCGTGCGTGTTGATATTTTTTGTTAGTCTTGATTATTATTCGGTTTATATAATTATAGTATTGATAATAATTTATTATATTGTTTGCAAATGCTTGCTCCCCTAATTGACATATAAATTGAATGTCAAAATTTATATATAATTCTTTTGAAAAATAAAGCAATTAATATATAAAACATCGATATATATATTTATTTATATATATATATATGCATATAATTTATATATTTATTTAATTTTTAGAATAAACATATATATATATATATATATAGACACACACACACACACACACATATATATATGGATATAGACCGTAGTTGGATGTACGATAGGAATTTTCCTGAAAGAAAGGGTGTTAAACAATGTTTTGCTAACAAGGTTGAAGACTTTCTTAATTTTGCGAGAGTGAAAAAAATTGTCAAAGATGACGGGTGAATGAGATGTCCATGTTGTTTACGTCAATGTAGACGGTTTAAAAGTGAAGATGAAATAAGAGTGCATTGATATGCAGATGGATTTATGCCTAACTACTGGATTTGGACTAATCATGGGGAAGAGTCTCCGGCAGCGCCTAATACTAGTACATGTGTGGAGAATCATAACATAGGTCCTTCAAGTAGTACTAACATGTTAGGTATAGATTATTATAACTATCAACATTTGAGGCGATGAGTGATATGATCTCAAATGCTGTTGGGGTTAATTTGTCGTATAATGAAGATCAATATGACGATACCGATAGACTTCCGAATGAAGAAGCTCAGATATTTTATGGTCTTTTGAAAGAGACAAATAAACCGTTGTTTGAAGGATCTCCAAACTCAAAGTTATCAATGTGTATTAGACTATTAGGTCTAAAGTCTCAATTTCGTGTTCCTAATTTAGCTTTGGATCTGATAACTAAAATGAGGCTAGACGCAACACCTGTTAGAGATGGTTTGCCGCAAAGTTATTACGATGCGAAACGGTTAGTGTCAAAGTTAGGATTAGGTGTCAAGAGGATAGATTGTTGTGTTAAAGGTTGCATGTTGTATTATGACAATGAATTTGGTATAAATGATGCTAACTTATTTGAATGCAAGTTTTGTCAACAACCAAGGTATCACCAAAGGAATAACTCTAGGGTAAGTAGGGGAAAATAAATTCCATGGAAAGCAATGTTTTACCTACCTATTGTATCAAGATTGCAGAGATTGTTTGCATCAATACAAACTACAGGAAAGATGACGTGGCATTATGAGAATAGAAGAAATTCAGATGAGTTGCGACATCAGTTTGATGGTCAGGCATGGAAACACTTTGATCAAATGCATCCTGATTTTGCGTCAGATCCACGCCATGTAAGACTTGGATTATCCTCAGATGGATTTACGCCTTACATACAAGTATTGTCTACTCCTTATTCTTGTTGGCCGGTTATTGTTACTCCTTACAATCTTCCTCCTGATATGTGTATGTCTAAACCTTATATGTTCTTAGCTGTTGTGATACCAGGTCCTTCTAATCCTATAACTGGTAGTGATATTTTTTTACAACCTTTGATTGACGATTTGAAGAGGTTGTGGAATGGTGTCTTGATGTGAGCTGCATTGATGTGGACCATTAATGGTTGCAGACGACCAGATTTGTTATTAGTGGAACAAAACGATAAGACCCTAAAATCTTGTGCGAATTACACTTTATCTACTGATGAAGCCAAATCTGTTTATCGTTGGATCAAAGAGCTGAAGACGCCTGACGGTTATAGTTCTAATTTGGCAAGATGTGCTGATGTGGAAAATGGGTGGATGCATGGGATGAAAAGTCATGATTGTCATATATTTTTAGAGTGTTTACTTCCTATTGCCTTTAGTGCTTTACCGACACATGTATTGAACCCACTTATTGAAGTGAGTCAATATTTCAAGAATTTGTATTCTTCAACACTCATTGATAAAGATCTCATCAAGATGGAAAATGACATTCCAATCATTCTATGTAAGTTGGAGAAAGTATTTCTTCCTAGGTTTTTTGATTCCGTGGAGCTTCTCTTACTGCATCTTGCAAGTGAAGCTAGGCTTGGTGGACCAGTTCAGTATAGATGGATGTATCCATTTGAAAGGTGATATATATATATATATATACATATACTTGATCTTCAATAGACTTCAACTTATATATACATGGAGCTTATTGTACATCTCTTTGTATATTATAGGTTCATGGGATATTCAAAACGGTCGGTGAAAAACAAAGCTAGAGTTTAGGGCTCAATTTGGTCATCTTACCTACACCGTGAAACAACACACTCTTGTTCTCATTATTTCAATAACGAAACATCGTCACCAGTTAACGGAAGAAACGCTACTGATGGTGTTATACGTCATCCACATGCTTTATCAGTTTTTTGCTTGTTTGGTCATCATGCTGGTAGGGTTTTTCCGATTTTCTGGCCAAGCGACAAAGTATTTAATGCAGCACTTGTTCACGTTTTGATTAAATGCACTGAAGTTAAACCATACATTGAGTACGTTTTAAATTCCTCTTCTTATTAATTATATTTAATTATATGATTAAATTGATATTCACCATATATATGGTCATCGATCAGGGCATTTTTAAGTACGGGACAATCATTTGTTGATATACATTAACAAATTTCCCATTATGGTTTCAACAACATGTACTTCTCAAAGAACAAACTCCTATCCACATCCACTTGAGGCACTTATTTATTGGCCCGACTAGAAGTTTCAAAGAATTGCACACCTATTACAGCAATGGATACAAATTTCACATTGAATCTTGGACCGAAGGAAAAGAAACAATTAATAGTAGAGTTTGTATGAAAAGTGTCTCTAATAGTGGTGTAGTTGAAGATTTCTATTGCATAATTGGGCATATTTACGAAAAATTGACTATACGTTCCTAGATTATGCAAAAAAAGTGGTGTTGTTTTACTATAAGTGGTTTGGTCCATCTAGCAGAGGAACTAAAATCAATTTGATATCCAATACAGTAGACATTCGTATGAGCAAAAAATATCCATGGTTTGATCCATTTGCCCTGACCCATAATGTAAGACAAGTGTATTATGTTCCTTATCCATCAACTGTCAGAAGCAAACAAGGTTGGTGAGCTGAAATCAAAACAAGACCAATGAGTGGAATAGAAGAAGTTAAAGCAGGTCAAAATGAAGAAGTTGCATATCAAATGGATGAAATGTCAAATTTGGATCATGTGATTGGAGATGAGACTTTTAGTCAACTTTGTCATGAGTCAAACATTGGAGAAGAAGTTGATGAACAAGAAATAGATGAATTATAGAATGATGAAAACTGTGACTTAATTCACTCATCAAATGACGACGACGACGATGATGATGACGAAGACAATTAATTAAATATACATTATATGTGTGAGTATATATAATATTATATATTGTAATGTGAAATATAAACGACATTAAATAACTATATATTTATAATTTATATATATTTCTTTATTTATGAGAGTGTTATAATTTATTTATGTATATTTCATTATTAATTTATGTTAATTGTACATACACACATATATATTATATTATATGTATGTAAGGATATGGATATATATATATATATATATATAGACATGGCTTCAGTGTCGGGAGTAGGAGGACCAGGAGGAACGGGAACGATGGGAATACAAGGAATATCGAAAACATTAAGTGGTAAGAAAAAAGTTGCTAAACCACGTGTTGTTAATGACCCATCTCTCATGCCGATGCTGATGATTGGTACTAGTGGTGGAGCTATTCCTCTATATCTTGAGGTCCCAGTAGAGCCTTATACCATAGATAAAATAATAGAACCCGAATGTGTTGATTACTACAACCGCATTGTCATCATTCCAAAAGGAGATGAGTATGTAAACTATGATTGTTAAATTAATTATGATTGTTAAATATTTCATTATTGCATGTTACATTATTTTATTAATTTATTTTTATATTTAATTTGCATGTAAACATTGAAGATATCTTCCTTTTAAATCATCTGCAAAGGCGATTGCTGAAGTCATACAAGAGAAATATAAAAAATCATGGTTGTCTTGGGGTGAGATAAAAGAGGATAAGACACCTCAATTTAGGGAAGTTGATCAATTTTTACATTGTTTCAAAGTAAGTTATTAGATTAATTTATTTAATTACTAATTATATATATACATTTGATTGCTTAACTGAATTATATTTTTAATATTTTTTAAATTTAAACAAACAACATACTAAATGTACTTGGAAAAGAGAGCATGATGCCGCAGTTTTGGCTTCTTTTCACCATCGCTTTTCCAAGCGTCTCTCATCTATGTTGGCTTACGCACGTAATAAGGGCGAGGAAAAATGACCTAATTGGATTGTTGAAATTGTTTGGAGTGCATTGTGGAGGAAATGGAACACATATGTTTACAAATAGAAGAGAGAAAAAGCAAAGATTAATAGAGCATCTAAGAGAAGTACCAGTACTCAAAAGGGAGGTTCCATGTCTGCTGGAGAAATTAAATATTATATGGTAATTACTTGCTATTTGTAATTTATATTAATTTATATTCAATTAATAATCACATTTCACAATAAACTTGACATTAATTTCATATTTTAGGAAAAGCAACTTGGAGGGGAGGTCACTCAGGCAGAGATACATCGTTATCTTCATGTTAATCCTAAAACAAATGAGTATACTGATGAATTATCAAAAATGATTCATGTAACACCCCGATTTTTCAAGGCGAGGGTATATTTTTTTTTCCAAAAGAAATTAAAATGAAACAAATAATAATTAAGTAAAATACCTTTGAATAATCCTATAAGTCAATATAATTGATACGCAGCGGAATAGTTTTTGGAAATATGCATCCAAAATATTTACACAACAACAAATGATACATGGAACCCATTCAAATAAGATGTCATACTGACAATATTAGTAAAGGTACATTTTTCCAGTTCAAAATAACGAAATCCAAAAGAAAGACATTTGTTCCCTCTATTTCATCATAATCTGATCATTCCACAAAAAACTATAGCTATACACCCTGAGTGATCTCGACGCGCCCCGTGAGATCCTCCTTACGTAGCTCCAGTCAAGCATTGTAAGACCCGTAATTTTAAATTATACCATATGTATTTTAATGGATTTTGGTATTGAACTCAGGGGCTTTTTAGTCAAGTTATTAATATTTTGGAATTTATATAATCAAAAAGGTATTTTGATGCCCGATTAGAATTACTCGTCGATAAATAAATTAAATTAACTGCGGTGAAACTTTTACGAATAGTTTAGTGTGTTATGGGTAAAAGAGTAATTTAATAAATATCTAAAGAGTTGGTGATGTTTGTTAAAAATAGTTAATATATATATGTATATATATATATATATAGAAAATGAAGGGAAGGAATTGGAAAGAAAGGAAATAGAAAGGAAGAAAGTAAAAGAGAGAGAGAGAAACAAAACATTTTCCATCCTCTTCCTCTGCCTCGCGCCAAGCTTATACTCCCTTCCTCCATTGTTGCTCGTTTTTGCTTTTTTTTCTTTCCTTTGTGTAACACCCCGTTTGTTTGAAAGCGAGGGTGTATTTTTTTTCAAAAGAAATTAAAATAAAACAGAGAAATAAATATGTAATTACCTTTGGATAAATATCTAAGTCATTTCAATTTATAAGCAGCGGAAAAGTTTTTCGAAATATGAAACCAAAGTATTTACACCTCAAAAAAATGGTACATGGAACCCATCGAAAATAAACTGTCATGCTGACAATATTAGTAAAGATACAATTTTCCAATTTAAAATAAACACAATTCAAAAGAAAGACATTTGTTTCCTCTATGTCAACCTAATCTGATCATTCTACAAAACACACTAAACACCCTGAGTGATCTCCACGCACCCCGTGAGATCCTCCTAACGTAGCTCCAGTCAAGCATTCTCATCTGCATCCCCATCCACAGGGTATGAACCGGTAGGATAGTCCTGGCTCTCATTTGAGGGCAAAGCCCAGATTTCCACAATAGTTGTAAAGGGTCACCAACCGAAATTAACAGTTAACACATAACATTTAAGTTTAAATGCACAAAATACCTTTTCAACTTAGCATGCACCTTAAACGGATTTCCATATGCTAAAAGTTCATATAATGCTTGCCAAATGTAAATGAAATCAAAAGAAAGTTTTCAATCCATCAAGTAATACGTAAAATCACCAAAACATGGATAAATCAATTGAGCAATCAATTATCTAACTCAAAATATGATTTTCCACTAAGCCAATCGATCGGGGAAATCAATTTCCTGAAAGTTTTTAGTGAAAACTGAACTCTGGGCTTAAATCAATCGATTGGGTAAATCGATTGACTCAATCGATTGGGTAAATCGATTTCCTGACAGACAGAGCCCCTGTATTGAATCCCATCGATTGGGCAAATCGATTTCGTGAAAGGCAAAGCCCTTGACTTGAATCCAATTGAATCCGATCGATTTATCAAATCGATTTCTTAAATGATTTTGAAAGACAACTTACAAAATCGGTTGGATAAATCGATTTCGTGCAAAACAGGGCCCCTGTAACTCATCAAATCGATTTGGTAAATCGATTTCCCTGTATATTCTTTCAAAAATACATAAACTAACTCAATCACATTCAAACACCACTCCAAACCTTAACACTTAGCAATACCCATACAATTACCATGACATTATGAGTTTCGAAAACGTTTTACAATCTAACATACTATCACACAATTCCAAAACATAACTCTTAGAACAATCAACACAATCACAATTTGAATCAAACACACTTACACATAGTTTCAAACCGTAACACTTAGCAAAATCAACACAATCATAATTTACATCAATCACAACTCGTGTGCCAAGCACCCTAATGCAAGGCGTATATGCCAAAATGCATGGACTCGGAATTCCAAACCAAAACCCTCCTCGAAGGGCCGTAAATCATAATTGTACCACCTATCGCAGGCCAAAGTACCAATTACCGAGGTGCCACCTATCACGGGTAAGCACGATTTACTAGAAAGCGTAAATCGTAAACGTACCACCTATCACGGGTCAGTACTGTTTACCGAGGTGCCACCTATCACGGGTCAACACGATTTACCAAAAGAAAAGCGTAAGTCGTAAGGGTACCGCCTATCACAGGCCAAAGTACTACTTACCGAGGTGCCACCTATCACGGGTCAGCACAACTTACCAAAAAGTAAATCGTAAATGTACCACCTATCACGGGTCAGTACAGTTTACCGAGGTGCCACCTATCACGGGTCAGCACAATTTACCAAATGAAATGCATGAGCATACACTAACTCCATTCACAACAAGCGTTAAGTAAATGCAGATATTAAAAGATTCCCCATTTTTAATACTCATTTACTTAGCCGATTTTCACACCAAAACCTTAAGCAAACATACATATTAAGAGATTCCCCATTCTTAATATACTTTTGACTTAATCAATTTCCACAACAAAACATTCAGTAAACAAGTCATTAAGAGATTCCCCATTCTTAATACTCATTTCCCTGAAACCATTTTCAAAAACAAACATTAAGTAACCAAGACATTAAGAGATTCCCCATTCTTAACGCTCAGTTAACTTAAACGATTTTCAAACAACATTCAGTAACTAAGACATTAAGAGATTCCCCATTCTTAACGCTCAGTTAACTTAAACGATTTATCACAAACTCACATTAAGTAAACAAGACATTAAGAGATTCCCCATTCTTAATACTCGTTTAACTTAATGGTTTTCAAATTCCACGCAAAACCAACTTTCACATTTCAATCCATAATTCACACCAAATCATTTTCCACACAAACCACACAAAACACATCTCAAGTTTCATCAGTTATCAATTTAGAACACGTCAAAACAACGAACACACATCAACACAATCCACCACTCAAACACACAAGTTTCATTCATTCAAAATCATACATAAATGAGTTTAAAATTCATTTTCCATGAAACATTACTTTAACCCTAACCAAATTCTTTTCCACACAACAACAGATAAGTCCCTAAATGCAAACTAAAAGTTTGGAAGGAGCCCTTACCTTCATTTTAGCTTTTTCGTTGGATTTCGGTACCGTGAGCAAATCCGGTAAAAATTTGCGCTCGCAACGCTGCTTCCAGAGTTAGCTCACTAGCACCGTAGTGTAGTGGTGAGAAACTTTCCCTTCTGTCACTTCTTGAAACGACGCTTAGATCTAGATGAAACGGGGAGATTTGAGTTTGAATCCCTAATACCGATTTTCTCCGTTTTCGAATCAAAGAGGAAGAGTGAAGTTGAGTAGTCCTTGTCCTATCACCCACTAAGCCTTGGGTTTCTATTCTTGAGAAAAAGAAGCAAAGAAAAGCGAAAATGGAAGAAGGGGAAAAAGGGGTTCACGCGAGGCTGAAGGAGGAAGATGGAAAATTCTATTTTCTCTCATTTCTCTTTCTTTCCTTTGTTTTTCTTTTCTTTCTATTTCCTTCCTTCCCTTTTCTTTATATATAAACATATATATATATATATTAATAATAATTAACAAATATCTCCAAATCTTTAGATATTTATTAAATTACCCTTTCACCCATAACGCATTAAACTCTTCGCAAAAGATTCATTGCAGTTAATTTAATTTATTTATCGACGAGTAATTCTAATCGGGCATCAAAATATCTTTTTGGGCATTTAAGCTCACAAAATATTAATAATTTGGCTAAAAAGCCTCCAAGTTCAATACCCAAAATACACTAAAATACATAAAGTATAATTTAAAATTATGGGTCTTACACTTTGAGTTCGAAAATTGATAGTGGGTGATAGGACAAGGATTTCTCAAATTCACTCTTCCTCTTTGATTCGAAAATGGAGAAAAACGGTATTAGGGATTCAAACACAAACCTCCCCATTTCACCTAGATCTAAGCTTCATTTCAAGAAGTGATAGAAAGGAAGATTGCTCACCTCCGTGCTACGGTGCTAGTGGACCAACATTGGAAGCAACGTTGCAAACGGAGATTTTACCGGACTTACTCACTGTACCGAAATCGAACGAAAAAGCTAAAGTGAAGGTAAGGGCTCCTTCCAAACTTTTAGTTTGCATTTGGCATATACGCATTGCATTAGGGTGCTTGGCACACGAGTCGTGGTTGATTCAAATTATGATTGTGTTGATTTAGCTAAGTGTTATGTTTTGAAATTATGTGTAAGTGTGTTTGATCCAAATTTGTGATTGTGTTGATTTTACTAAGAGTTATGTTTTGGAATTTGTGTGATAGTATGTTAGATTGTAAAACGATTTTGAAATTCATAATGTCGTGGTCATTGTATGGGTATTGTTAAGTGTTAAGGTTTGGAGTGGTGTTTGAATATGATTGAGTAAGTTTATGTATTTTTGAAAGAATATACAGGGAAATCGATTTACCCAATCGATTTGATGAGTTACAGGGGCTTCCGTTGCCAAAAATCGATTTACCCAATCGATTTTGTAATATGTTTTTCAAAACCACTTAAGAAAATCGATTTGGTAAATCAATTGGATTCATTACAGGGGCTCTGTCATTCGCGAAATCGATTTGTCCAATCGATTGAATTCAATATAGGGGCTCTGTCTTTCACGAAATCGATTTGTCCAATCAATTGGCCAACACTGGGGCTCAGTCCTTCTCGAAATCGATTTATGTAAGTTCAGAGTTCAATTTTCACTAAAAACTTTCAGGAAATCGATTTGCCCAATCGATTGGCTCAGTTGAAATTCTGATTTTGAGTTAGATAATTGATTGCTCAAATGATTTATCGATGTTTTGGTTAGTTATATATTACTTGATGGATTGAGAACTTTAATTGATTTCATTTACATTTGGCAAGCATTATATGAAGCTTTAGCATATGGAAAATCCTTTTAAGATTCATGCTAAGTTGAAAAGGTTATTTGTGCATTTAAAAACTTAAATGTTATGTGTTAACTGTTAATTTCGGTTGGTGATCCTTTACAACTATTGTGGAAATTTGGGCTTTGCCCTCAGATGAGAGTTAGGATGATCCTACCGGTTCGTACCCTACGGATGGGAATGTGGATGGGAGTGCTTGATTGGAGCTACGTTAGGAGAATCTCACGGGGCACATGGAGATTACTCAAGGCGTATAGTTTTTTTGTTATGTATAGAATGATCAGACTAGGTTGTCACTCAGGACACATATGTCTTTCTTTTGGGCTACCTTCATGTTAAGTTGGAAGGATGTACATCTACAATTGTTGACATCAGGACATGCTTTGGATTTATATTTTGAAAAACTATTCCGCTGTTTGTAAATTATAATGACTAAATTATTAATCCAAAGGTTTTACCTTCTTTATTTCTCTGTTGTATTTTAAATCTTTTGAAAAAAAAATACACCCTCGCTTTGAGAAATGGGGTGTTACATTGTGGTATCTGAGCTTTGGTTTTGTTTTCTTTGGGAGCTGTGGAACCTTTGAAAAATCTCCCCCTGAGTTTTGGAATGCATGATGCAAACATTTTAGTGCATGACCAGGGAGTGAAACAAATTTGTGTAACATGTATTAGATTCAGATGAATATAAAGCACCAGAGCTTAGTATGTATCAGACCATGAATATGTATTAATCAGGACATGTGTAATGTAATATCAGCAGCAATGCAGCAATATAATATCAGCATTTTGCACAAAATCAATATCAGATTATCAGAGTTATCACATCAGAATGATCAGAATGTTAATCCAGCATTAATCCAGCATATACAACATCAGATACAAACCAGCACAGAATCAAATACACATAATCTCAGATATTAATCAAAATAATCTCCCCCTTTTTGTCATTAATACAAAAAGACATACGACAAAAAATACAAGAGGAAATTAATAGGCAACAAGTGTAAGAACAAACAAGGAACCAGAAACAATCAAACAACATCAAAATAAACCTAGACCACTAAAACCTTAGGCTTGATCCTCATTATCACCAGCAGGAGGAGGAGAGACCGCTGTATTTCCCTCAGCAGGTGTCTTCTCCCCATGAGAATCAGAACCAATTTCAATGTCCTGGTTTGGTTCAGCAGTTGATTGCCTCCCAATCTCTGCAATGTCTTCAAAAGACATCTTGAGACCCAAGTGCTCCTGGATGTCTGAAACATCCTTCTGAACTGATTCCAAGGCTGTTTGAAGCTTTATAAGAGAAGCTTCGACCCTCTCACTGTGTTCAGTCTGATGTTTCAAAATCTCCATCAGCTTTGCCATGATCTCAAAAGATCCTTCAGCTGATGTAGGTGCTTGGGCACTTGACTGGGCTTGATCAGCACTTGGTTGTGCATGATCAGTAGTTGTTGGAGTCATTGTCCAAACATTGTTGATCCTTCTTATCTGCATTTGGTTGACAATAGCTTCACCAAATGTATGAGTGGTTGTGAGTGATTCTTCATTGGCCAGAGACACCTTGAAATGCCTCAGAATCCTCATAACCAATTGGGGGTAGGGCAGGATGTGTTTCCCTTGTGCTGATTCATGCATGTTCAGCAGCACAATCCATGCCCAACTCATTTTCAGTTCCTTGTACAGTCCCCATAGCAAGACAACATCTAGCCGCTGTACAACTGCATGATTTCCGGCTCTAGGTACTAACATTCGTGTTAGCATGTACATGAGCAGCCTGTGCTCAACCTTCATTTGACCAGCTTGAATGGTTCCTTTTTCAACAAATCCTTCCATCATCAACTCTTGTAAGGCAGAATGTTTGTTGATGGAGTTTTCCCAACCTTCATCTTCAGGAGCGTCCTGTGCTCGTCCATCAATAGTGTATCCACAAAACGGCAAACCAATTAGCTTTGAAAAATCTTCAAAGGTCATTGCCAATCTTTTGCCTTTCACTTCAGCTGCGAAACTAGTCTTGGTGAGGATGAAAGTAGAATAGAAGGCTCTCACCAGCTTTGGATAGACATCCAAAGAACAGGTAATGAGGTTTTCCAAACCATGGAACCTTAAATGGTTTTGAAAAGAAAAACCATTTTGATCAAAATAAGGAAAATCCAGAGTTCTAGCATCTTGGATTTTTCTTTTGGCAAACGATTCTGGAACGGTCTTGCCTTCAGTAGCCTTCTCTTGGGAAGGCTTAGCCTTTTTAGGTGGAGATGAAGGCTTCTTCTTCATCTTTAGCTCTTTCATTGCGTCTACCAGCAGTTTTTCAGACGGAGGATCTTTCCTCTTTTTGCTTACTTCAGGAGTAGTGGCAATACCTTTGCCCTTGTCCTTCGCCTATACCTTGTGAGTAGGGATTGAAACCCTTTTAGCTGGAGGTGAAGGAGGTGGAGGAGGTGATGGTGAGGGGGTTCTTCCACTAGAGGTAGAGGAAAAAGAAGATGACCTGGATGGTTGAACAGTTCTGGAAGAAGGGCCAGCAGAGGTAACAGCTGGTTTCCTACCAGTTTGTTTAACTCTAGCCATTGAGTAATGAAAATTTGAGGTTGATTGGATGAAGAACCGATTACAGTTTGATGAAGGTGATGATAGCAAAATGCAGTATTGGATTGAGAAATCGAGTTGTGAAGTCCAGGTTTATATAGTACTGTTGAAATCCGATTGCCCAATCGGCTGTCTAAATTCTGGGTTAAAAATATGACCGTTACACTCATCCAACGGCTATAATTTTCTCAACGGATACCTGTCAATCGATTACCCAATCGATGATCGGGTTTTGATTTCCAAATGTCCTCTGACTTGTGGTTCACTTATTCCAAACAGTCGCGTGTCCAATCGAGTTTTAACCATATTCCAGTGCATCTCTCGATTACCCAATCGAATATCGAAACAAAAAAATTCAGAAAACTGGTTCCAGAGACATGAACACTCGATTTGCCATCCGATTGACGTGATGAAAACTTTAACAGTCATGCTTCTGAGATACTAGCAATCGAATGCCCTTTCGATTGAAACAAACATAAAATAAAACAGACATAAACAAAATAAAACTGAGACCCATCCATTCGACGTTGCAATCGAATATCGAATTTCTAGTTTGACAAAATGAGGCAGTTTTCATCAAACAGTCGATTTCACAATCGACTATTGAGTGAATTAATGCCAATTTGGCCACAGGACACTCGATTGTGCAGTCGAATTGGGTATAAGGATCAGATTTCATTGGGATCAATGATGCCCAGTTTCATTCTTATAAAGAAGAAACTGTCCTTAGGCAAGGCCTTGGTGAAAATGTCAGCCAACTGTTCAGTTGTATTGACATATTCCAACTTAATCTTGCCCTGTTGATATTGATCTCGAATGAAGTGATGCCTTATTTCAATGTGCTTGGTCCTAGAATGCATGACAGGATTCTTAGTAATGTTAATAGCACTAGTATTATCACACAAAATAGGCAGAGTCCCTAGGTCCACCCCAAAATCAGAGAGGTGTTGCTGCATCCAAAGAATTTGAGCGCAACAACTACCAATAGCAACATACTCAGCTTCAACAGTTGAGAGTGCTACACTGTTTTGTTTCTTGCTATGCCAAGAAACGAGAGAGTTACCTAGAAGTTGGCAAGTACCTGAGGTACTTTTTCTGTCTAATTTGCATCCAGCAAAGTCAGAATCAGAATAACCAACTAGAGTGCAAGTGGATCCCTTAGGATACCATAAACCAAGATCTTTGGTTCCTAAGAGATATTTGAAGATTCTCTTGACAGCACTGAGGTGAGATTCCTTAGGATTGGCCTGGTATCTAGCACACATACACACACTAAACATGATGTCCGGTCTACTAGCGGTTAGGTAGAGTAGAGATCCTATTAGGCTTCTAAACCCAGTCACATCTACAGCTTTACCCGATTCATCCTTATCTAAGTAACAGGATTGACTCATAGGCGTGTCAATGGATTTAAGTTTTTCAAAATGAAATTTCTTTAAAAGATCACAACACTATTTTGATTGACTAAGGAAAATTCCATTTTTGCTTTGTTTGATTTGAAATCCCAGGAAGTAAGTCAATTCTCCCATCATGGACATTTCAAATCTACCTTTCATAGTATTTTCAAAATATTTACAAAGCTTATCATTTGTTGATCCAAATATTATGTCATCAACATAAATTTGTACCAAAAAAATGTCTTTTCCTTGTCTTTTGATAAAAAGTGTTTTATCTACATTTCCCCTTGAAAAATTTTCTTGTAAAAGGAAATTGCTCAGCTTATCATACCAAGCTCTTGGAGCTTGTTTCAACCCATAGAGGGCTTTTGTAAGTTTAAACACATGATTTGGAAGCTTAGGATCTTCAAAACCAGGAGTTTGACTTACAAAAACTTCCTCCTTAATGTCTCCATTTAAAAAAGCACTTTTAACATCCATTTGAAATAATTTGAAATCCATTACACAAGCATATGCCAATAAAATCCTGATAGCTTCAAGTCTGGCTACTGGGGCATAAGTCTCATCATAGTCTATACCCTCTTCTTGGTTGTATCCTTTGGCCACTAACCTAGCCTTGTTCCTGGTAATCACACCATTCTCATCCATTTTGTTTCTGAAAACCCACCTAGTTCCTATGACATGTTTACCCTCTGGTCTAGGAACAAGAGTCCACACTTGGTTTCTCTCAAACTGATGTAGCTCTTCTTGCATGGCTACTATCCAGTCAGGGTCCATAAGAGCTTCCTTAATGTTTTTGGGGTCTACTTGTGAAACAAAAGCTGTAAGGTTGCAAAACTCTCTAAGGGATTTTCTGGTTGAAACACCTTTTGAAATCTCTCCAATAATGTTATTTATGGGATGGTTTTTGGCAAACTTCCACTCTTTGGGTAGGTCAACTTCCCTAATAGGTTCGACACAGTCAAGGTTGGTTGGAGGTTCAGGCTCACTGGTTTCTATGGGTTCAGAATCCACAACATCATCCAAAGACTTATCAACTATAGAAAGAGTGCTGTTCAAGTTTTCATCAAATTTGACATGTGCAGACTCCTCTATAGATTTGGTCCTTTTATTGTAGATTCTATAGGCCTTACTAACTTGGGAATACCCTAGAAAGATACCCTCATCTGCCTTAGGATCAAATTTACCTAAAGGTCCCTTGCCATTGTTTAACACAAAGCACTTACACCCAAAAATGCTAAAGTATGAGATGTTAGGCTTTCTCCCTTTGTATAACTCATAGGGAGTCTTTCTAAGAAAAGGTCTAATGAGAACCCTATTCACTACATGAGCAGCAGTGTTAATGGCATCAGCCCAAAAGTACTTGGGAAGATTAGAATCTTTGAGCATTGTCCTAACAAGCTCTTCTAAGGATCTATTCTTCCTTTCTACTACTCCATTCTGCTGTGGAGTTCTAGGGGCTGAGAAGATATGTTTGATACCATGATTTTCACAGAAGGTTTGAAAAGCATCATTTTGGAATTCACCTCCATGATCACTTTTTATGGATATCATTTTCGCATTATTCTCATTTTGAGTCAAAGCAGGACATTTATTGAAAGTTGAGAATGCCTCACTCTTGTGAGTTAGAAAATATGTCCATGTGAACCTTGTGTAATCATCTACCAAAACATAGCCATATAGGTTTCCTCCAAAACTTCTAACCTGAGATTGACCAAAGAGGTCCATATGCACCAACTCTAAAACCTTCTTGGTTTGAACCAAGTCTATAGGGGGGAAAGAGGATTTGACTAGCTTACTCCTCTCGCAGGAGTCACATAGTCTGTCCTTAGAAAACTTCCTATTTGGGAGACCTAGGACTAGCAGCTTGCTGACAAGCCTGTTCAAGTGGTCCATATGAATATGAGCCACTCGTTTGTGCCACAGCCAGCTCTCATCAGCAATAGACAACAAGCAACAGAAATCATTTGCAAGTAACGAATCAAAATCTATCATGTAAATATTATTAATTCTTTTACCTATCAGTTTCATACCTTCAACTTCCTTATGCTCAAGCGTGCAGGATATGGAAGTAAAGTTTACCATAAACCCTTTGTCACACAGCTGACTAATGCTTAGTAAGTTGTGTTTCAGGCCTTCAACAAATAAAACATCCTTGATAATAGCAGTTGAGTTATTTCCTATATCTCCAATGCCAAGGATCTTTCCTTTGTTGTTGTCTCCGTATTTTACAAAGCCACCACTTTTTAAGTTCAGAGACAAGAATTTGGACTTGTCCCCAGTCATATGCCTGGAGCATCCACTGTCCAGATACCAAGACTGATTTCTGGATGCCAAGCATATCTGCATAAAATAATCAGGTTTTGGATTTAGGTACCCAATTCAAATTGGGTCCTGGGGGGTTAGTTCCAAATGATGATTTCTTAACTTTCCAGATTTGTTTCCATCCTCTGTTGGCACGTTTTTTCAGTTTGCAATTGAACACTTTATGTCCTTTTTTGCAGCAAAAGTGACATACAACAGCAGGGGATGGCTTCTGATTTGGTCTAGTAAAGTTATCATACATTTGTTTAGATTGAACAAATTTCTGATGCCTTTTCATATGCATGTTTTGTTTATAACCAAGTCCAGTTTTAACATCTAGATTTCTCTGATTTCTAAGAAGTCTTTCTAAGTTGTTTTTACCACTGTTGAACTTAGCTACATCACATTTCAGTTCATGAGTTTCTCTTTTCAGTTTTTCATTTATATCTATAAGAGACTCAAGCTTCAAATTAACTTCATCAAATTGCATGCATTTTTTTTCTAGCTGTTTCTTAGTACTAATCAGTTGTTTAAGTACACTAACATGTTCAATATGCAGTTCATTAAAGGCATCATGAAGCTCATCATAAGATGGATTAGATGTAGTACTTACTTCACTGTCAGATTCTGAATTAGTATTAGCCATAAGACACAAGTTAGCTTCTTCATTTTCTGATTCTTCAGATGAATCTTCATCATTGTCATTCCAGGCAATGTATGCTTTCCTATTTGAAGGTTGCTGATCTTTGCCCTTAGTCTTAGTAAGCTTGTTTCTGTTTTGCAGCTTGTAACACTCAAATCTGATGTGGCATGTTTTCCCACATTCATAGCAAGTTATAACTTTGCTATCACTGGTATCACCCTTGCTGGAGCCTTTTGTTTTGGAATTTTGTGGTTTCCTTGACTGGCCTCCTTTCTTTTTCAGAAACTTCTTAAATTTTCTGACCAACATACCTATCTCAGGTTCTTCACTTGATTCACTTTCTGAGCTTTCTGAATCTTGTTCAGTTTTTGCTTTTTGAGTTTGAGCTTTCTGTGCAATTCCTTTGCTTTTTCTGTTTGATTGCTCTGTCTCATTTAATCTATGTAGTTCCATCTCATGTTCACGAAGCTTTCCAAACAGTGTTGCTATAGTCATGTTGGCAAGATCTTTAGACTCAGCAATGGCAGTTATTTTGGGTCGCCATTCCCTTGACAAACACCTCATGACTTTTCCTATCTGCTGTTCATTATCCACAATTTTTCCCAAGGCATGCAGATTGTTGATACTGTGGGTGAATCTGGTTTGTAGATCATTTATAGATTCATCTTTCTTCATGCAGAAAAGTTCATACTCGTGCATAAGTGTATTTGTTCTTGCCCGTTTGACATCTGTAGTTCCTTCATGTGTTTCTTGCAAAGTGTCCCACATTTCCTTTGCAGTCTTGCAGTTTGACACTCTGAAGAATTCTTCTGCACTTAAGGCTGATGTTATGATATTCTTTGCTTTAGCATTGTAACCAACTTTTTTTTTGTCATCATCAGACCAGTCAGCTCTTGGTTTGATAATGCATGATGATCCATCAATACCTGCAATTTTAGGAATTTAAGGACCATTTTCCACTGCATCTAAAATGTCCAGCCCACATGCTTCCAGAAAGATAAGCATTCTTTCTTTCCAGTACATGTATGCTGTACCATTAAAGGCAGGGGGTCTAGTTAGAGATGCTCCTTCTCCTAGGAAATCCAAAGAAGTCATTTTCTTTTATGAGTTTTTCTCTAAAAAAGTTAGGCTCTTGATGCCAATTGTTGGAAAACTATGACTTCTTTTTTATTAATAACAAGAGAATTAAGATCAACTCCAACTAGTTAAACATAATTCCCAATTCAATTATGCAACAATCATACAATTTACACACACAGCGGAAACTTAAAATCACATACAAGATTTATTCAAGGAGCATACGAAAATAAGCAATTAAACAATGCTGAAAATTAAAGAGAAGGGATAGGAAAGATTGCACCAAGATTTATCCTGGTTCAGCCATTGATCCAACGGCCTACATCCAGTCTTGTAATCATAATCATGATTCCAGCCTTTTTCACTATAGAATGAATTTGAGTACTTTTACAGATTTTCCAGTCTTCTACACGACCTATCAATCTAACTCCCTTCACTTCTATCTTGTCACCCCTTTGATCCTTGTAGTTTATCCCCAAACTCACAGAAGATCAAAGTAGACTTCCTCTTGATGATACCACACCAACAAGGATAGCCACCAGTTTCTAAACTGGATTTGTTACAGCTTCAATTACAGAGAATTGTCTTTGTAACGAACAAAGAAAAGTAGTATCAAGAAATGTGTTCAATCACTCTAGCACCACACAAAAGATTTGATATGCCAATGAATATTTTTGTGTGTTAGAAAAAACTTTTCTTTCAAAGTGTTTTCAAAGATATGTAAGATTGAGAGCAAGAGGTTCTGAAAATGTGAAAAGTTTTATGCAAGTGTTCTTTCTTGTTTTGGTGGTTGTTATCTTAAAAAATATTTGAGGCACCATATATATATTCAAGTGAGCAATCGATTGCCCAATCGAATTTGTAAGGATACAATCGATTGCTGCATCGAGTGTCGTATATTTTGTGTTTCTGGAATCTTGAATTATATAGGCTTCACTTGATTGGTCAATCGATTGATCAAGTTTCTGAATCAGACCTGATGCTATGAAAACCTTTCAATCGAGTGAGCAATCGAGTTGGCCAAAACTGGGTTCTCACTGTGATATGAAATGTAGCATCAATCGATTGGTCAATCGATTGTTGTGATCAAATGATTCAGACCTGATGCCATGAAATCCTTTCAATCGAGTGAGCAATCGAGTTGTTCAAAACTGGGTGCTCACTGTGATATGAAATATTGCATCAATCGATTGATCAATCGAGTATCGTGGTCAAAATGACTCAGATACTGCAAACAATCAAGTTGCCAATCGAGTGAACAATCGAGTGGTCAATCGAGTGGGCACAGATTGAGTGCTCTCTGTAACTTGAGTTTGAGCATCAATCGAGTTGTCAGTCTATTGTGCAATCGACTGGACAATCGACTGATCTTGTTACAGACCTCAGTTGTTTAAGACAGTTTATGTGCCATTCGATTGATATCCCATTCAATCGATTGTTCAATCGAGTGTTTACAGTTTTAAGTTTCATAACACATGAATGAATGACAAAAGCTCATTGGCATGTCTTATGTGAGACTCTAGTGATTTTTTACTTAACTTGATACCTAGACACCTAATACAACTATACATAAACTGCATCTTCCTCAAGTGCATCCTCCAACTATGGTTGATTCCTTGAGTTGCAAACTATTGTTCCAAGTGTTGTAGTGTCTTCATGTATGCCTGAAATGTTTCTTGATTCAAAATATTAGATCAAGCAACTATTTATTGTGCACTTGTATGTTTGGTACATAAATCAAAAACTAGATCAGGAAAGCCTATTGCTTACAATCTCCCCCATTTTGATTTAATGACAAACATACAATTAATATTGAGATTATAAAAAAAATCTCCGCCTGAGTTTTGGAATGCATTATGCAAACATTTTAGTGCATGACCAGGGAGTGAAACAAATTTGTGTAACATGTATTAGATTCAGATGAATATAAAGCACCAGAGCTTAGTATGTATCAGACCATGAATATGCATTAATCAGGACATGTGTAATGTAATATCAGCAGCAATGCAGCAATATAATATCAGCATTTTGCACAAAATCAATATTAGATTATCAGAGTTATCACATCAGAATGATCAGAATGTTAATCCAGCATATACAGCATCAGATACAAACCAGCACAGAATCAAATACACATAATCTCAGATATTAATCAAAATAATCTCCCCCTTTTTGTCATTAATACAAAAAGACATACGACAAAAAATACAAGAGGAAATTAATAGGCAACAAGTGTAAGAACAAACAAGGAACCAGAAACAATCAAACAGCATCAAAATAAACCTAGACCACTAAAACCTTAGGCTTGATCCTCGTTATCACCAGCAGGAGGAGGAGAGACCGATGTATTTCCCTCAGCAGGTGTCTTCTCCCCATGAGAATCAGAACCAATTTCAATGTCCTGGTTTAGTTCAGCAGTTGATTGCCTCCCAATCTCTGCAATGTCTTCAAAAGACATCTTGAGACCCAAGTGCTCCTGGATGTCTGAAACATCCTTCTGAACTGATTCCAAGGCTGTTTGAAGCTTTATAAGAGAAGCTTCGACCCTCTCACTGTGTTCAGTCTGATGTTTCAAAATCTCCATCAGCTTTGCCATGATCTCAAAAGATCCTTCAGCTGATGTAGGTGCTTGGGCACTTGACTGGGCTTGATCAGCACTTGGTTGTGCATGATCAGCAGTTGTTGGAGTCCTTGTCCAAACATTGTTGATCCTTCTTATCTGCATTTGGTTGACAATAGCTTCACCAAATGTATGAGTGGTTGTGAGTGATTCTTCATTGGCTAGAGACACCTTGAAATGCCTCAGAATCCTCATAACCAATTGGGGGTGGGCAGGATGTGTTTCCCTTGTGCTGATTCATGCATGTTCAGCAGCACAATCCATGCCCAACTCATTTTCAGTTCCTTGTACAGTCCCCATAGCAAGACAACGTCTAGCCGCTGTACAACTGCATGATTTCCGGCTCTAGGTACTAACATTTGTGTTAGCACGTACATGAGCAGCCTGTGCTCAACCTTCATTTGACCAGCTTGAATGGTTCCTTTTTCAACAAATCCTTCCATCATCAACTCTTGTAAGGCAGCATGTTTGTTGATGGAGTTTTCCCAACCTTCATCATCAGGAGCGTCCTGTGCTCGTCCATCAATAGTGTATCCACAAAACGGCAAACCAGTTAGCTTTGAAAAATCTTCAAAGGTCATTGCCAATCTTTTGCCTTTCACTTCAGCTGCGAAACCAGTCTTGGTGAGGATGAAAGTAGAATAGAAGGCTCTCACCAGCTTTGGATAGACATCCAAAGAACAGGTAAGGAGGTTTTCCAAACCATGGAACCTTAAATGGTTTTGAAAAGAAAAACCATTTTGATCAAAATAAGGAAAATCCAGAGTTCTAGCATCTTGGATTTTTCTTTTGGCAAACGATTCTGGAACGGTTTTGCCTTCAGTAGCCTTCTCTTGGGAAGGCTTAGCCTTTTTAGGTGGAGATGAAGGCTTCTTCTTCTTCTTTAGCTCTTTCATTGCGTCTCCTAGCATTTTTTCAGACGGAGGATCTTTCCTCTTTTTGCTTACTTCAGGAGTAGTGGCAATACCTTTGCCCTTGTCCTTCGCCTGTACCTTGTGAGTAGGGATTGAAACCCTTTTAGCTGGAGGTGAAGGAGCTGGAGGAGGTGATGGTGAGGGGGTTCTTCCACTAGAGGTAGAGGAAAAAGAAGATGAGCTGGATGGTTGAACAATTCTGGAAGAAGGGCCAGCAGAGGTAACAGCTGGTTTCCTACCAGTTTGTTTAACTCTAGCCATTGAGTAATGAAAATTTGAGGTTGATTGGATGAAGAACAGATTACATTTTGATGAAGGTGATGATAGCAGAATGCAGTATTGGATTGAGAAATCGAGTTGTGAAGTCCAGGTTTATATAGTACTGTTGAAATCCAATTGCCCAATCGGCTGTCTACAATTCTGGGTTAAAAATATGACCGTTACACTCATCCAACGGCTATAATTTTCTCAACGGATACCTGTCAATCGATTACCCAATCGATGCTCGGGTTTTGATTTCCAAATGTCCTCTAACTTGTGGTTCACTTATTCCAAACAATCGCGTGTCCAATCGAGTTTTAACCATATTCCAGTGCATCACTCGATTACCCAATCGAATATCGAAACAAAAAAATTCAGAAAACTGGTTCCAGAGACCTGAACACTCGATTTGCCATCCGATTGACGTGATGAAAACTTTAACAGTCAGGCTTCTAAGATACTAGCAATCGAATGCCCATTCGATTGAAACAAACATAAAATAAAACAAACATAAACAAAATAAAACTGCGACCCATCCATTCGACGTTGCAATCGAATATCGAATTTCCAGTTTGACAAAATGAGGCAATTTTCATCAAACAGTCGATTTCACAATCGACTATTGAGTGAATTAATGCCAATTTGGCCACAGGACACTCGATTGTACAGTCGAATTGGGTATAAGGATCAGATTTCATTGGGATCAATGATGCCCAGTTTCATTCTTATAAAGAAGAAACTGTCCTTAGGCAAGGCATTGGTGAAAATGTCAGCCAACTGTTCAGTTGTATTGACATATTCCAACTTAATCTTGCCCTGTTGATATTGATCTCGAATGAAGTGATGCCTTATTTCAATGTGCTTGGTCCTAGAATGCATGACAGGATTCTTAGTAATGTTAATAGCACTAGTATTATCACACAAAATAGGCACAGTCCCTAGGTCCACCCCAAAATCAGAGAGGTGTTGTTGCATCCAAAGAATTTGAGCGCAACAACTACCAGCAGCAACATACTCAACTTCAGCAGTTGAGAGTGCTACACTGTTTTGTTTCTTGCTATGCCAAGAAACAAGAGAGTTACCTAGAAGTTGGCAAGTACCTGAGGTACTTTTTCTGTCTAATTTGCATCCAGCAAAGTCAGAATCAGAATAACCAACTAGAGTGCAAGTGGATCCCTTTGGATACCATTAACCAAGATCTTTGGTTCCTAAGAGATATCTGAAGATTCTCTTGACAGCACTGAGGTGAGATTCCTTAGGATTGGCCTGGTATCTAGCACACATACACACACTAAACATGATGTCCGGTCTGCTAGCGGTTAGGTAGAGTAGAGATCCTATTAGGCTTCTAAACCCAGTCACATCTACAGCTTTACCCGATTCATCCTTATCTAAGTAGCAGGATTGACTCATAGGCGTGTCAATGGGTTTAAGTTTTTCAAAATTAAATTTCTTTAAAAGATCACAGCAATATTTTGATTGACTAAGGAAAATTCCATTTTTGCTTTGTTTGATTTGAAATCCCAGGAAGTAAGTCAATTCTCCCATCATGGACATTTCAAATCTGCCTTTCATAGTATTTTCAAAATCTTTACAAAGCTTATCATTTGTTGATCCAAATATTATGTCATCAACATAAATTTGTACCAAAAAAATGTCTTTTCCTTGTCTTTTGATAAAAAGTGTTTTATCTACATTTCCCCTTGAAAAATTTTCTTGTAAAAGGAAATTGCTCAGCTTATCATACCAAGCTCTTGGAGCTTGTTTCAAGCCATAGAGGGCTTTTGTAAGTTTAAACACATGATTTGGAAGCTTAGGATCTTCAAAACCAGGAGTTTGACTTACAAAAACTTCCTCCTTAATGTCTCCATTTAAAAAAGCACTTTTAACATCCATTTGAAATAATTTGAAATCCATTACACAAGCATATGCCAATAAAATCCTGATAGCTTCAAGTCTGGCTACTGGGGCATAAGTCTCATCATAGTCTATACCCTCTTCTTGGTTGTATCCTTTGGCCACTAACCTAGCCTTGTTCCTGGTAATCACACCATTCTCATCCATTTTGTTTCTGAAAACCCACCTAGTTCCTATGACATGTTTACCCTCTGGTCTAGGAACAAGAGTCCACACTTGGTTTCTCTCAAACTGATTTAGCTCTTCTTGCATGGCTACTATCCAGTCAGGGTCCATAAGAGCTTCCTTAATGTTTTTGGGTTCTACTTGTGAAACAAAAGCTGTAAGGTTGCAAAACTCTCTAAGGCATTTTCTGGGTGAAACACCTTTTGAAATCTCTCCAATAATGTTATCTATGGGATGGTTTTTGGCAAACTTCCACTCTTTGGGTAGGTCAACTTCCCTAATAGGTTCCACACAGTCAAGGTTGGTTGGAGGTTCAGGCTCACTGGTTTCTATGGGTTCAGAATCCACAACATCATCCAAAGACTTATCAACTATAGAAAGAGTGTTGTTCAAGTTTACATCAAATTTGACATGTGCAGACTCCTCTATAGTTTTGGTCCTTTTATTGTAGATTCTATAGGCCTTACTAACTTGGGAATACCCTAGAAAGATACCCTCATCTGCCTTAGGATCAAATTTACCTAAAGGTCCCTTGCCATTGTTTAACACAAAGCACTTACACCCAAAAATGCTAAAGTAGGAGATGTTAGGCTTTCTCCCTTTGTATAACTCATAGGGAGTCTTTCTAAGAAAAGGTCTAATGAGAACCCTATTCACTACATGAGCAGCAGTGTTAATTGCATCAGCCCAAAAGTACTTGGGAAGATTAGAATCTTTGAACATTGTCCTAGCAAGCTATTCTTAGGATCTATTCTTCCTTTCTACTACTCCATTCTGCTGTGGAGTTCTAGGGGCTGAGAAGATATGTTTGATACCATGATTTTCACAGAAGGTTTGAAAAGCATCATTTTGGAATTCACCTCCATGATCACTTTTTATGGATATGATTTTCGCATTATTCTCATTTTGAGTCAAAGCAGCAAATTTTTTGAAAGTTAAGAATGCCTCACTCTTGTGAGTTAGAAAATATGTCCATGTGAACCTTGTGTAATCATCTACCAAAACATATAGGTTTCCTCCAAAACTTCTAACCTGAGATGGACCAAAGAGGTCCATATGCACCAACTCTAAAACCTTCTTGGTTTGAACCAAGTCTATAGGGGGAAAGAGGATTTGACTAGCTTACTCCTCTCGCAGGAGTCACATAGTTTATCCTTAGAAAACTTCCTATTTGGGAGACCTAGGACTAGCTGCTTGCTGACAAGCCTGTTCAAGTGGTCCATATGAATATGAGCCACTCGTTTGTGCCACAGCCATCTCTCATCAGCACTAGACAACAAGCAACAGAAATCATTTGCAGGTAACGAATGAAAATCTATCATGTAAATATTATTAATTCTTTTACCTGTCAGTTTCATACCTTCAACTTCCTTATGCTCAAGCGTGCAGGATATGGAAGTAAAGTTTACCTTAAACCCTTTGTCACACAGCTGACTAATGCTTAGTAAGTTGTGTTTCAGGCCTTCAACAAATAAAACATCCTTGATAATAGCAGTTGAGTTATTTCCTATATCTCCAATGCCAAGGATCTTTCCTTTGTTTTTGTCTCCGTATTTGACAAAGCCACCACTTTTTAAGTTCAGAGACAAGAATTTGGACTTGTCTCCAGTCATATGCCTGGAGCATACACTGTCCAGATACCAAGACTGATTTCTGGATGCCAAGCATATCTGCATAAAATAATCAGGTTTTGGATTTAGGTACCCAATTCAAATTGGGTCCTGGGGGGTTAGTTCCAAATGATGATTTCTTAACTTTCCAGATTTGTTTCCATCCTCTGTTGGCACGTTTTTTAAGTTTGCAATTGAACACTTTATGTCCTTTTTTGCAGCAAAAGTGACATACAACAACAGGGGATGGCTTCTGATTTGGTCTAGTAAAGTTATCATACATTTGTTTAGATTGAACAAATTTCTGATGCCTTTTCATATGCATGTTTTGTTTATAACCATGTCCAGTTTTAACATCTAGATTTCTCTGATTTCTAAGAAGTCTTTCTAAGTTGTATTTACCACTGTTGAACTTAGCTACATCACATTTCAGTTCATGAGTTTCTCTTTTCAGTTTTTCATTTATATCTATAAGAGACTCAAGCTTCAAATTAACTTCATCAAATTGCATGCATTTTTCTTCTAGCTGTTTCTTAGTACTAATCAGTTGTTTAAGTACACTAACATGTTCAGTATGCAGTTCATTAAAGGCATCATGAAGCTCATCATAAGATGGATTAGATGTAGTACTTACTTCACTGTCAGATTCTGAATCAGTATTAGCCATAAGACACAAGTCAGCTTCTTCATTTTCTGATTCTTCAGATGAATCTTCATCATTGTCATTCCAGGCAATGTATGCATTCCTGTTTGAAGGTTGCTGATCTTTGCCCTTAGTCTTAGTAGGCTTGTTTCTGTTTTGCAGCTTGTAACACTTAGATCTGATGTGGCCTGTTTTCCCACATTCATAGCAAGTTATAACTTTGCTATCACTAGTATCACCCTTGCTGGAGCCTTTTGTTTTGGAATTCTGTGGTTTCCTTGATTGGCCTCCTTTCTTTTTCAGAAACTTCTTAAATTTTCTGACCAACATACCTATCTCAGGTTCTTCACTTGATTCACTTTCTGAGCTTTCTGAATCTTGTTCAGTTTTTGCTTTTTGAGTTTGAGCTTTCAGTGCAATTCCTTTGCTTTTCCTGTTTGATTGCTCTGTCTCATTTAATCTATGTAGTTCCATCTCATGTTCACGAAGCTTTCCAAACAGTGTTGCTATAGTCATGTTGGCAAGATCTTTAGACTCAGCAATGGCAGTTATTTTGGGTTGCCATTCCCTTGACAAACACCTCATGACTTTTCCCATCTGCTGTTCATTATCCACAATTTTTCCCAAGGCATGCAGATTGTTGATAATGTGGGTGAATCTGGTTTGTAGATCATTTATAGATTCATCTTTCTTCATGCAGAAAAGTTCATACTCGTGCATAAGTGTATTTGTTCTTGCCCGTTTGACATCTGTAGTTCCTTCATGTGTTTCTTGCAATGTGTCCCACATTTCCTTTGCAGTCTTGCAGTTTGACACTCTGAAGAATTCTTCTGCACTTAAGGCTGATGTTATGATATTCTTTGCTTTAGCATTGTAACCAACTTTCTTTTTGTCATCATCAGACCAGTCAGCTCTTGGTTTGATAATGCATGATGATCCATCAATACCTGCAATTTTAGGAATGTAAGGACCATTTTCCACTACATCTAAAATGTCCAGCCCACATGCTTCCAGAAAGATAAGCTTTCTTTCTTTCCAGTACATGTATGCTGTACCATTAAAGGCAGGGGGTCTGGTTAGAGATGCTCCTTCTCCTAGGAAATCCAAAGAAGTCATTTTCTTTTATGAGTTTTTCTCTAAAAAAGTTAGGCTCTTGATGCCAATTGTTGGAAAACTATGACTTCTTTGTTATTAATAACAAGAGAATTAAGATCAACTCCAACTAGTTAAACATAATTCCCAATTCAATTATGCAACAATCATACAATTTACACACACAGCGGAAACTTAAAATCACATACAAGATTTATTCAAGGAGCATACGAAAATAAGCAATTAAACAATGCTGAAAATTAAAGAGAAGGGATAGGAAAGATTGCACCAAGATTCATCCTGGTTCAGCCGTTGATCCAACGGCCTACATCCAGTCCTGTAATCATAATCATGATTCGAGCCTTTTTCACTATAGAATGAATTCGAGTACTTTTATAGATTTTCCAGTCTTCTACACGACCTATCAATCTAACTCCCTTCACTTCTATCTTGTCACCCCTTTGATCCTTGTAGTTTATCCCCAAACTCACACATGATCAAAGTAGACTTCCTCTTGATGATACCACACCAACAAGGATAGCCACGAGTTTCTAAACTGGATTTGTTACAGCTTCAATTACAGAGAATTGTCTTTGTCACGAAAACTAGTATCAAGAAATGTGTTCAATCACTCTAGCACCACACAAAAGATTTGATATGCCAATGAATATTTTTGTGTGTTAGAAAAAACTTTTCTTTCAAAGTGTTTTCAAAGATATGTAAGATTGAGAGCAAGAGGTTCTGAAAATGTGAAAAGTTTTATGCAAGTGTTCTTTCTTGTTTTGGTGGTTGTTATCTTAAAAAATATTTGAGGCACCATATATATATTCAAGTGAGCAATCGATTGCCCAATCGAATTTGTAAGGATACAATCGATTGCTGCATCGAGTGTCGTATATTCTGTGTTTTTGGAATCTTGAATTATATAGGCTTCACTTGATTGGTCAATCGATTGATCAAGTTTCTGAATCAGACCTGATGCTATTAAAACCTTTCAATCGAGTGAGCAATCGAGTTGGCCAAAACTGGGTGCTCACTGTGATATGAAATGTAGCATCAATCGATTGGTCAATCGATTGTCGTGATCAAATGATTCAGACCTGATGCCATGAAAACCTTCCAATCGAGTGAGCAATCGAGTTGTTCAAAACTGGGTGCTCAATGTGATATGAAATATTGCATCAATCGATTGATCAATCGAGTATCGTGGTCAAAATGACTCAGATACTGTAGACAATCAAGTTGCCAATCGAGTGAACAATCGAGTGGTCAATCGAGTGGGCACAGACTGAGTGCTCTCTGTAACTTGAGTTTGAGCATCAATTGAGTTGTCAGTCTATTGTGCAATCGACTGGACAATCGACAAATCTTGTTACAGACCTCAGTTGTTTAAGACAGTTTATGTGCCATTCGATTGATAACCCATTCAATCGATTGTTCAATCGAGTGTTTACAGTTTTAAGTTTCATAACACATGAATGAATGACAAAAGCTCATTGGCATGTCTTGTGTGAGACTCTAGTGATTGTTTACTTAACTTGATACCTAGACACCTAATACAACTATACATAAACTGCATCTTCCTCAAGTGCATCCTCCAACTATGGTTGATTCCTTGAGTTGCAAACTATTGTTCCAAGTGTTGTAGTGTCTTCATGTATGTCTGAAATGTTTCTTGATTCAAAACATTAGATCAAGCAACTATTTAATGTGCACTTGTATGTTTGGTACATAAATCAAAAACATTAGATCAGGGGATGAGAACTCAGATAAAGCGGATCAGTGGATCCAAGAAGTGAAGAAGATCTTCGAAATGATTAACTGTCAGGCGGCAGTGAAGGTCAACTATGCCACTTATATGCTACTAGGGGATGCTGAGTACTGGTGGAGGAGTGCTAGATTGTTAATGAGATCGAATCACGAGGAAGTGAACTGGGAATCCTTCAAAAGGAAGTTTCTAGACAAATACTTCCCGATGAGTACCAGGACCAAGTTGGGTGATGATTTCCTGAAACTGCATCAGGGGAACATGAACGTGGGCGAATATGCCACAAAGTCACTATCAAGGCATTTCAGGTTCTTCCGTGAAGAGATTGATGAACCATTCATGTGTCATCATTTCCAAGAAGGGCTAAAGTATGAGATTCAAGACTCTGTCTTGCCCTTGGGAATTCAACGTTTCCAAGTTCTCGTGGAAAAATGCACGGAAGTTGAGGATATGAAGAATAAGAGGGCTAGCCGAGGAGGGAATTTTGGTGCAGCAGGGCCTAGTCGGGTGAATTATCAGAATAACAAAGGGAAACAAGTTGCTAAACCCTATAATCGACCACAAAATAACAACGGTGGCCAGAATCGCTCGGGGAACCAGAATTTCAGAAGACAATTTGGACAAGTACTTCGATGCTTCCGATGTGGGGAAGAGGGAATTCGATGCTTCGATCCTCTCATGTTACAATTGTCGGAAGCGAGGGCATATGGCAAGGGATTGCACGACCCCAAAGGTGGAACCAGTTGTGAATGTAGCTAGGGCTACTCGTCCTACTGCTAGAGGACGCATTTATTGTGTGAGTGCTGAAGAGGGGAATCCATCTGGCAATCTGATTCAACGTGACTGTGAGATTGCAGGTAACACTTTAACTGCACTTTTTGATTCGGGGGCAACCAAATCCTCCATTGCTATGGATTGTGTGAATCGTTTGAAGTTATCTGTGTCTGCTTTACCTTTTGATTTCGTTGTCTCCACACCTTCTAAGACTTTGACAATAAATTCTGCATGTTTACATTGTCAAATAACTATTCAAAATAGGGATTTCTTGGTTAATTTGATTTGTTTACCTCTACAATCACTCGAGGTCATTCTCGGTATGGATTGGATGTCTTACCATTATGTGATCTTTGATTGTGCCCGTAAATTGGTTCTTTTCCCCGAACCAGGAGTTGTTAAGTATTTAGCCGCTAACAAACTCCGTGTGTCGCTAAGTGAAGGGACTCATGAGTTTTTGTCTCTAGCGAATGTGGAGGCATAGATAAATGTGAACATAGAAGATGTGATGATTGTCAATGAGTACCGGGATGTATTTCCAACAGAAATTCCAAGATTGCCACCTGTAAGAGAAGTGGAATTTTTCATTGATTTACACCCAGGAACGGGACCAATTTCGATTGCGCCGTACCGAATATCCCCATTGGAATTAAATGAGCTCAAAGGTCAAATTGAAGACTTGTTGAAGAGGAAATTTATTAGACCAAGCGTATCGCCATGGGGAGCTCCAGTTTTACTAGTTAAGAAGAAGGACGAAAGCTCCCGCTTATGCGTGGATTATAGACAGCTTAATAAGGCAACTATTCAGAATCGTTATCCTTTGCCACACATCGATGATTTAATGGATCAATTGAGAGGGGCCGCGATATTTTCGAAGATTGACTTGAAGTTGGGTTACCATCAAATTCGAGCAAGGGAATGAGATATTCAGAAAACCGCTTTCAGAACCCGTTATGGGCATTATGAATATCTGGTTTTTCCGTTCGGAGTTTACCAATGCACCAACAATTTTCATGAACTACATGAACAGAATCTTTAGCCCATTCCTTGATAAGTTTGTTGTGGTGTTCATTGAGGATATATTATCTTATTAGAGAACTGAAGAAGAGCATGGAGAACATTTACGTCAAGTTCTTGAGATTTTACGCGAGAAACGATTGTATGCCAATCTATGGAAGTGTGAATTTTGGCTAGAAAAAGTGAATTTCTTGGGACATGTGATAACCAAGGAAGGGATCGCTGTAGATTCGGCTAAGATTGAGGCGGTTCTTGCTTGGAAACAGCCTCAGACTATCACGAACATACGAAGTTTTGTAGGACTGGAAGGGTACTACATGAGGTTTATTGAAGGTTTTGCTAAGATTGTGACCCCATTGACACAACTTAGCAGAAAGGATCAACCTTTCGCATGGACGGAGAAGTGTGAGGAAAATTTCCAGTTACTGAAGACGAAATTGACAACCTCACCAGTGTTGGTGTTACCGCAATCCGATGAACCCTATGAAGTTTATTGTGATGCGTCTCACCAAGGGTTGGGATGTGTTCTGATGCAACACAAGAAAGCTGTAGCTTATGCCTCTAGGCAATTGAAGAATCATGAGAGAAACTATCCTACTCATGATTTGGAGCTTGCTGCGGTTGTTTTTGCATTGAAGATTTGGAGGCACTACTTATATGGGTGCACGTTCACCGTGTTCAGTGACCATAAGAGTTTGAAATATTTGTTTGATTAGAAGGAATTGAACATGCGTCAGAGAAGATGGATGGAGACTCTGAAGGATTTTGATTTCACACTGCAGTACCACCCTGGGAAGGCTAATGTAGTGGCTGATGCGTTGAGTAGAAGAAGTGTATCGGTGTCTTCAACAATCATGGCTAGACAACAAGAGTTGTGGGAAGCTTTTAGAGACCTACATTTGAACGTAGAGTTTGCACTGGGAATTTTGAGATTCGGAATCATTAAGATTTCGAGTGGGCTACTTGATGACATTGCAAATTCTCAAGATGATGTCTTGATTCAAGAGAAGAGGAACCTAATAGTGCAAGGGAAGACAATGTAGTTCAAAATTGGAGCAGATAATATTTTGCAATGTAATGGTAGGATTTGTGTACCAGAAATTACAGATATGAGGAAAGCAATTTTAGAAGAGGCTCATAAGAGCAAGTTGAGTATTCATCATCGAGCAACAAAGATGTATCAGGATTTGAGACAGAATTACTGGTGGCCAAGAATGAAGAAACATGTAGCGGAGTATGTGTCCACTTGTCTAACTTGTCAGAAAGCGAAGACGGAACATCAGCGAACTGCTGGGATGTTGCAACCTTTAGATATACCCGAATGGAAGTGAGACAACATTTTCATGGATTTCATAACTGGATTGCCTAAAACAAGGAGAAAGAGTGATTCTATATGGGTCATAGTGGATCAATTGACTAAATCCGCACACTTTTTGCCAGTAAAGACCACCTACAAGGTAGATTAGCTGACAGAGATATACATTGCGAAAATTGTGAGGTTACACGGGGTACCGTCGAGTATCGTATCAGCTCGTGATCCGAAGTTCACATCACACTTTTGGGGATAATTGCACGAAGCATTGGGAACGAAACTACGGTTGAGTTCAGCATACCATCTCCAAACGGACGAACAAACTGAAAGGACGAATCAGTCCCTTGAAGATCTGTTGAGAGCATGTGTGTTAGATGATAGATGAAGTTTGGATGATGTACTTCCATTGATTGAGTTCACCTACAGCAATAGTTTCCACGCGAGTATTGGAATGGCACCATATGAGGCTTGATATGGGCGCAAGTTTCAAACGCCCTTGTGTTGGTATAAGGACGTGGAAAATATGATTGTCGGACTAGAGATGGTGCAACAGACTACAGCTAAGGTAAGGAAGATCAAGGAGAAAATGAAGACTTCACAGGATTGTCAGAAGAGCTATGCAGACAAGCGTCACAGACTTTTGGAATTCGAACAGGGTGACCTTGTTTTTCTAAGAGTCACACCTACTACCGGAGTTGGTAGAGCATTGAAATCGAAGAAGTTGTCTCCGAAATTCATTGGACCATACCAGATTTCTGCACGAATTGGGCCTGTTGCTTATCGGATTGCATTACCTCCGATATTGTCCAATATCCATGATGTGTTTCATGTGTCGCAATTGAGGAAATATCTTGCAGATCCATCTCATGTGATCGAACCAGACACAATCCAGGTAAAGGATAACTTGTCGTTTGAAGTACCACATGTGAGAATTGAGGATAGAAAGATTAAGCGATTGAGGACCAAGGATGTTTCGTTAGTCAAGGTGATTTGGCACCCAATTACTGGAGACGCGACCTGGGAACTAGAGAGCAAGATGAGAGAACAAATCCCAGAGTTATTTATCGACGCATAAGTTTCGAGGACGAAACTAATTTTAGGGGGGTAGTAATGTAAGACCCGTATTTTAAATTATACCCTATGTATATGAATGGATTTTGGTATTGAACTCAGGGGCTTTTTAGTCAAGTTATTAATATTTTGGAGTTTATATAATCAAAAAGGTATTTTGATGCCCGATTAGAATTACTCGTCGATAAATAAATTAAATTAACTGCGGTGAAACTTTTACGAGTAGTTTAATGCGTTATGGGTAAAAGAGTAATTTAATAAATATCTAAAGAGTTGGTGATGTTTGTTAAAAATAGTTAATATGTATATATAGAAAAGCAAAGGAAGGAAAAAGGGAAGAAAAGAAAAAGAGAGAAAAGAAATAGAAAGAAAAGAAAAAGGAAGAAAGGAAAAGCAAATGAAAGAAAAAAGGAAAACTTCATCTTCTTCCTCTGCCCGCGCACACCCATTCTTCTTCCTTCCTCCATAGTTGCTCGTTTTTGCTTTCTTTTCTTTCCTTTGAGTTTGAAATTGATAGTGGGTGATAGGACAAGGATTTCTCAACTTCACTCTTCCTCTTTGATTCGAAAACCGAGAAAAACGGTATTAGGGATTCAAACACAAACCTTCCCGTTTCATCTAGATCTAAGCTTCCTTTCAAGAAGTGATAGAAAGGAAGGTTGCTCACCTCCGTGCTATGGTGCTAGTGGACCAACTTTGGAAGCAACGTTGCGAACGGAGATTTTACCGGACTTACTCACGGTACCGTAATCGCACGTGAAAGCTAACGTGAAAGCTAACGTGATTTTGTGGAGAAATGAATTGTCGAGTCAAGGTGATGCCATGGGATTTGTTGGTTCATCTTGTCTGTGTTGAGATTGTCGCGCCAAGGTGATGCCATGTGATTTGTTTGTTCATCTTGTATGCGTTGGAATTGTCGAGTCAAGGTGATGCCATGTGATTTGTTGGTTCATCTTGTTTGTGTTGGGATTGTCGCGCCAAGGTGATGCCATGTGATTTGTTGGTTCATCTTGTCTGTGTTGGGATTGTCGAGCCAAGGTGATGCCATGCGATTTGTTGGTTCATCTTGTCTGCGTTGGGATTGTCAAGTCAAAGTGATGCCATGTGATTTGTTGGTTCATCTTGTCTGTGTGGGTATTGCGTTGAAACCGTTAAGCGGTATGTTTTGAAATTGTGTGTAAGTGTGTTGATTCAAGTTTATGATTTAGTATTTGAACTTGAGATGTCATTGTGATTGTGTTGATTATGCTAAGTGTCACGTTTTGGAATTGTGTGATAGCATGTTGATTTTCAAAACTATTTCGAAACTCACGATGTTGTAGTGATTGTGTTATAAGTGTTAAGTGTTAATATTTGGTATTATGTATGAATGTGTTTGTGTTAGTTTATGTATTTTTGGAAGAATATGCAGGGAAATCGATTTCCCAATCGATTGGATGAGTTACAGGGACTTCGCTAATCTGAGAAAATCGATTTGGATATCGATTGGCATTAAGTCAGTGGCTCAGCTACGTTGCCCAATCAATTGCCCAATCGATCGCCCAATCAATTGAATTAAGCCCAGAGTTCAAATATCACTAAGAACCTTCAGGAAATCGATTTGGAAATGGATTGGCTTTAATACAAGGGCTCAGTTATCTATTCAATCAATTTCCCAATCGATTGGCTTAGAAAAAATTCTTATTTTGAGTTAGATAATCGATTGCTCAATTGATTTATCATTGTTTTGGTCAGTTATGTATTACTTGATGGATTGAGAACTTTATTTTGATTTCAATTTTAATTTTGCAAGCATGATATGAACTTTTAGCATATGGAAAACACTTCTAAGAAAGGTTATTTGTGCATTGAAAAGTAAATGTTATGTGTTAACTGTTAATTTCGGTTGGTGCCCTTTACCACTATTGTGGAAATCTGGGCTTTACCCTCATACGAGAGCCAAGATGATCCTACCGATTCGTACCCTATGGATGGGAATGTAGATGGGGATGCTTGATCGGAGCTACGTTAGGAGGATCTCACGGGGCGTGTGGAGATCATTCAGGGTGTTTAGTTGTTTTGTAAAATGATCAGACTAGGTTGATACAGAGGGAACATATGTCTTTCTTTTGGGTTGCTTTTATTTTTAAACTGGAAGACTGTACCACTTTTGTTATCTAAATATTTTGAAGTCATATTTTGAGAACTTTTTCCGCTGCTTGTAAATTATATTGGCTTAACTATTTTATCCAAAGGTGTTACCTTATTTATTTCTCTGTTTTATTTTAATTTCTTTCAAAAAAAATACACACTCGCTCTGAAAAACGGGGTGTTACACACACAAACACCACGACAAATTGGGTTTTCGAAGTAATTTTGCAATCAAATATACTATCACACAATTCAAAAAACTTTCATACTTGGCAACTAAAACACAATCACCATGCCAACTCGAGTTTCGAAATACTTTTGAAAACAAACACACTAACACATAATTTTAAAACACACATTAAGTAAACAAGACATTAAGAGATTCCCCATTCTTAATACTCATTTAACTTAATGGTTTTCAAATTCCACGCAAAACAAACTCAAACATATTATCAACCCACATCAATTCATTTCTCCACAAAATCCAATCATAGACATATCAACTTTCATTAGCCTCAATTATGAATACTTCAAATACGATGAACATGATCAACACCATATAACATTCACACACATCAAATTTCATTTACTCAGAATCATACACCAATGAGTTAAACTTCATTTTCCACGAAACATTCATCAATATAGCCAAACCTTAACTCTAAGATTCATTTTCCCCAAAACAACACTTCAAATCTAACAAATTCTTTTCCACACAACCACAGATAAGTCCCAAAATGCAAGCTAAAAGTTTGGAAGGAGCCCTTACCTTCGCGTTAGCTTTAACGTGCGATTACGGTACCGCGAGTAAATCCAGTAAAATCTCCGCTCGCAACGTCGCTTCCAAAGTTGGTCCCCTAGCACCGTGGCGTGGTAGTGAGCAACTTTCCCTTCTATCTCTTTGCGAAACGAAGCTTAGATCTAGATGAAACGAGAAGGTTTGTGTTTGACGGTTTTGAAATCCCTAATACCGTTTTTCTTCGTTTTCTAATAAACGAGGGAGTATGGAGCTGAGAAAACCTTGCTCTCTTATCCACCAATCCATGGGTTTCATTTCTTGAAGAAAAGGGAGCAAAGAAAACGAAAATGAATAAAAATGGAGTAAGGAGGAAGCTAGCTCGCGTGAGGCAGAGGATGAAGATGGATTGTTTCCTTTCTTTCTTTTTCCTTCATTTCTATTTCTTTTCTTTCTATTTTTCCTTCCTTTTCCTTCCACACAAACATATATACATATATGTATTTATATATATATTTTAATTACTTTTAACAAATTTCTCAAAATATCTTGATATTTGTTAAATTAGCATTTCACCCATAACGCATTAAATTGTTCATAAAAGATTCACCGTAGTTAATTTAATTTATTCATCGACGAGTAATTCTAACCGGGCATCAAAATATCTTTTTGGTCATATAAACTCCAAAATATTAATAACTTTGGCTAAAAAGCCTCCGAGTTCAATACCAAAAATACACTAAAATACATAAAGTACACTTTAAAATTATGGGTCTTATA
>JBBPBT010000524.1:1380693-1439181 GCA_037974875.1 Cicer bijugum
CGGGCATCAAAATATCTTTTTGGTCATATAAACTCCAAAATATTAATAACTTTGGCTAAAAAGCCTCCGAGTTCAATACCAAAAATACACTAAAATACATAAAGTACACTTTAAAATTATGGGTCTTATATTACTATCCCCCTAAAATTAGTTTCGTCCTTGAAACTATGCGTTGATAAACAACTCTGGGTGTTGTTCTCTCATCTTGCCCTCCAGTTCCCATATCGCATCTCCAGTAATTGGGTTCCAAATCACCTTGACCAACGAAACTTCCTTGGTCCTCAATCGCTTAATCTTCCTGTCATCAATTCTCACAGGTGGTACTTCGAATGACAAGTTATCCTTTAGCTAGATTGTGTCTGGTTCGATCACATGAGATGGATCTGCAAGATATTTCCTCAACTGTGACACAAGAAACCCGTCATGAATATTGGACAGTATCGGAGGTAATGCAATCCGATAAGCAACGAGCCCAATTCGTGCTGAAATCTGATATGGTCCAACGAATTTCGGAGTCAACTTCTTCGATTTCAATGCTCTACCAACTTCGGTAGTAGGTGTGACTCTTAGAAATACATGGTCACCCTGTTCGAATTCTAAAAGTCTGCGACGCTTGTCCGCGTAACTCTTTTGACGATCTTGTGAAGTCTTCATTTTCTCCTTGATCTTCCTTACCTTAACTGTAGTCTGTTGCACCATCTCTGGTCCGACAATCATATTTTCACCGTCCTTATACCAACACAAGGGCGTTTGACACTTGCGCCCATATAAAGCCTCAGATGGTGCCATTCCAATACTTGCGTGGAAACTATTGTTGTAGGTGAACTCAATCAACGGAAGTACATCATCCCAACTTCCTCTATCATCTAACACACATGCTCTCAACAGATCTTCCAGGGACTGATTCGTCCTTTCAGTCTGTCCATCCGTTTGTGGATGGTAAGCTGAACCCAATCGTAGTTTCGTTCCCAACGCTTCGTGCAATGCTCCCCAAAAATGTGATGTGAACCTCGGATCACAGTCTGATACAATACTCGATGGTACCCCGTGTAACCTCACAATTTCAGCAATGTAGATCTCTGTTAGCTGATCTACCTTGTAGGTGGTCTTTACTGGCAAAAAGTGAGCGGATTTAGTCAGTCGATCCACTATCACCCATATAGAATCATTCTTTCTCCATGTATTAGGCAATCCAGTTATAAAATCCATGGAAATGTTGTCCCACTTCCATTCAGGTATATCTAAAGGTTGCAACTTCCCAGCAGGTCGCTGATGTTTGTAAGACCCATAATTTTAAATTACACTTTATGTATTTTAGTGTATTTTGGGTATTGAACTCGGAGGCTTTTTAGCCAAGTTATTAATATTTTGTGAGCATAAATGCCCAAAAATATATTTTGATACCCCGATTAAAATTGTTCGTCGGTAAATAAATTAAATTAACTGCTGTAGATATTTTACGAAGAATTTAATTCTAGAGAGTTTCATTAAAAATATCTTGGGTTGCTGAAAATTGCATCTGTCAATCGAGTTGCGACGAGAGTAGATAATTTTAACCAAAAGGTGGTTTGGAGAGGTTATGGGTGAAATGGTAATTTTATGGAATATCTAGATATTTTTAGATATTTGTTATATATATATATATAGAAAGAAAAGGAAAGGAAGGAAAGAGAGAGAAAAGAAAATAGAAGAAAGGAAAAGAGAAAGAAAGAAAAGAAAGCATTTCCATCTCCTTCCTCTCACTGACCCGCGCGCTCATCTCCCTCCTTCTCCATTGTAATCCATTTTTTTTTGCTTTCTTTGCTTAGAAACCCAAGGTTAGTGGGTAAGAGAGCAAGGTTTTCTCAGCTTCACTCTTCCTCTTTGATTCGAAAACGGAGAAAAACGGTATTAGGGATTCAAACTCAAATCTCCCCGTTTCATCTAGATCTAAGTGTGGTTTCAAGAAGTGATAGAAGGGAAAGTTGCTCACCACTACACTACGGTGCTAGTGAGCTAACTTTGGAATCGGCGTTGCGAGCGGAGGTTTTTACCGGATTTGCTCACTGTACTGAAATCGAACGAAAAAGCTAAAGTGAAGGTAAGGGCTCCTTCCAAACTTTTAGTTTGCATTTAGGGACTTACTTGTGGTTGTGTGGAAAAGAATTTTGTTAGGGTTAGAGTATTGATTTGGGAAAATGTATCTGAGACTTTATGGGTAAAATCTTAGAGTTAGGATTTGGTTATATTGATGAATGTTTTGTGGTGAATGAATTTAAACTCTTTTATGTATGACTTTGAGTAAATGAAACTTTTGTGTTTGAGGGGTGGATTGTGTTGATTTGTGTTCGTTGATTTCGACGTGTTCTTAATTGATACTGATGAAATTTGAGATTTGTTTTGTGTTGTTTGTGTGGAAAAATGATTTGATGTATTTTGGTGTGAGTTGTGGATTGGATTTGATAATATGTTTGAGTTTGTTTTGCGTGGAATTTGAAAACCATTAAGTTAAATGAGTATTAAGAATGGGGAATCTCTTAATGTCTTGTTTACTTAACGTTTGTTTTGGAAAATCGTTTAAGTTAAATGAGTATTAAGAATGGAGAATCTCTTAATGTCTTGTTTACTTAATGTTTGTTTTGGAAAATCGTTTAAGTTAAATGAGAATTAAGAATGGGGAATCTCTTAATGTCTTGTTTACTTAATGTTTGTATTGAAAATCGTTGGAGTTAAAAGAGTATTAAGAATGGGGAATCTCTTAATATTTCTGTTTGCTTAATGTGTGTTTGATTGTGAAAATCATTAAGTTAAATGAGTATTAAGAATGGGGAATCTCTTAATATCTGTGTTTACTTAATGTTGTGGTAAAAACGATTTTGTGGAGAAATGAATTGTCGAGTCAAGGTGATGCCATGGGATTTGTTGGTTCATCTTGTCTGTGTTGAGATTGTCGCGCCAAGGTGATGCCATGTGATTTGTTGGTTCATCTTGTATGCGTTGGAATTGTCGAGTCAAGGTGATGCCATGTGATTTGTTGGTTCATCTTGTTTGTGTTGGGATTGTCGCGCCAAGGTGATGCCATGTGATTTGTTGGTTCATCTTGTCTGTGTTGGGATTGTCGAGCCAAGGTGATGCCATGCGATTTGTTGGTTCATCTTGTCTGCGTTGGGATTGTCAAGTCAAAGTGATGGCATGTGATTTGTTGGTTCATCTTGTCTGTGTGGGTATTGCGTTGAAACCGTTAAGCGGTATGTTTTGAAATTGTGTGTAAGTTTGTTGATTCAAGTTTATGATTTAGTATTTGAACTTGAGATGTCATTGTGATTGTGTTGATTATGCTAAGTGTCACGTTTTGGAATTGTGTGATAGCATGTTGATTTTCAAAACTATTTCGAAACTCACGATGTTGTAGTGATTGTGTTATAAGTGTTAAGTGTTAATATTTGGTATTATGTATGAATGTGTTTGTGTTAGTTTATGTATTTTTGGAAGAATATGCAGGGAAATCGATTTCCCAATCGATTGGATGAGTTACAGGGACTTCGCTAATCTGAGAAAATCGATTTGGATATCGATTGGCATTAAGTCAGTGGCTCAGCTACGTTGCCCAATCAATTGCCCAATCGATTGCCCAATCAATTGAATTAAGCCCAGAGTTCAAATTTCACTAAGAACCTTCAGGAAATCGATTTGAAATCGATTGGCATTAAGTCAGTGGCTTAGCTATGCTGTCAATCGATTGCCCAATCGATTGAACTAAGCCCATAGTTCAAATTTCACTAAGAACCTTCAGGAAATCGATTTGGAAATCGATTGGCATTAAGTCAGTGGCTTAGCTATGCTGTCAATCGATTGCCCAATCGATTGAACAAAGCCCATAGTTCAAATTTCACTAAGAACCTTCAGGAAATCGATTTGGAAATGGATTGGCTTTAATACAGGGGCTCAGTTATCCATTCAATTAATTTCCCAATCGATTGGCTTAGAAAAAATTCTTATTTTGAGTTAGATAATCGATTGCTCAATTGATTTATCATTGTTTTGGTCAGTTATGTATTACTTGATGGATTGAGAACTTTATTTTGATTTCAATTTTAATTTTGCAAGCATGATATGAACTTTTAGCATATGGAAAACACTTCTAAGAAAGGTTATTTATGCATTGAAAAGTAAATGTTATGTGTTAACTGTTAATTTCGGTTGGTGCCCTTTACCACTATTGTGGAAATCTGGGCTTTACCCTCATACGAGAGCCAGGATGATCCTACCGATTCGTACCCTATGGATAGGAATGTAGATGGGGATGCTTGATCGGAGCTACGTTAGGAGGATCTCACGGGGCGTGTGGAGATCATTCAGGGTGTTTAGTTGTTTTGTAATATGATCAGACTAGGTTGATACAGAGGGAACATATGTCTTTCTTTTGGGTTGCTTTTATTTTTAAACTGGAAGACTGTACCACCTTTGTTATGTAAATATTTTGAATTCATATTTCGAGAACTTTTTCCGCTGCTTGTAAATTATAATGACTTAATTATTTATCCAAAGGTGTTGCCTTAATTATTTCTCTGTTTTATTTTAATTCCTTTTGAAAAAAAAATACACCCTCGCTTTGAAAAACGGGGTGTTACAATGTTCCACCTTCGCTTTCTAACAAGTTAGACACGTCGATACATACTTTGCTACATGTTTCTTCATTCCTGGCCACCAATAATTCTGCCTCAAATCCTGATACATCTTTGTTGCTCCCGGATTAATACTCAACTTACTCTTATGAGCCTCTTCTAAAATCGCTTTCCTCATATCTGTAATTTCTGGTACAAAAATCCTACCATTACATCGCAAAATATTATCTGATCCAACCTTGAACTCTGTTGTCTTCCCTTGCACTATTAGGTTCCTCTTCTCTTGAATTAAGACGTCACCTTGAGAATTTGCAATGTCTTCAAGTAGTCCACTATTAGGTTCCTCTTCTCTTGAATTAAGACGTCATTCTGAATCTCAAAATTCTTGGTGCAAACTCTACGTTCAAGTGTAGGTCTCTAAAAGCTTCCCACAATTCTTGTTGTCTAGCCATAATTGTTGAAGACACCGATACACTTCTTCTACTCAACGCATCAGCCACTACATTGGCATTCCCAGGGTGGTACTGCAGTGTGAAATCAAAATCCTTGAGAGTCTCCATCCATTGTCTCTGCCTCATGTTCAATTCCTTCTGATCGAACAAATATTTAAAACTTTTATGGTCACTAAACAACAGCAGCAAGCTTCGAATCATGAGTAGGATAGTTTCTCTCATGAATCTTCAATTGCCTTGAGCCATAAGCCACAACTTTCTTGTGTTGCTTCAGGACACATCCCAACCCTTGGTGGAATGCATCACAATAGACTTCATAGGGTTCATCTGATTGCAGTAACACCAATACTGGTGAGGTCGTCAATTTTCTCTTTAGTAACTGAAAATTTTCCTCACACTTCTCCGTCCACGCGAATGGTTGATCCTTTCTTATAAGTTATGTCAATGGAGTCACGATCTTGGCAAAACCTTCAATAAACCTCCTATAGTACCCTGCTAGTCCTACGAAACTTCGTATGTCAGTGACAGTCTGAGGCTGTTTCCAAGCAAGAACCGCCTCAATCTTAGCCGGATCTACAACGATTCCTTCCTTGGTTATCACATGTCCTAAGAAATTCACTTTTTCTAGCCAAAACTCACACTTTGACAGATTGGCATACAATTGCTTCTCGCGTAAAATCTCAAGAACCTGACGTAAGTGTTCTCCATGCTCTTCTTGAGTTCTTGAATAAATCAATATATCATCAATAAACACCACAACAAATTTGTCAAGGAATGAATTAAAGATTTTGTTCATGTAGTCCATGAAAATCGCTGGTGCATTGGTAACTCCAAACGAAATAACAAGATATTTATAATGTCCGTAACGGGTTCTGAAAGCAGTTTTCTGAATATCTCCTTCCCTCACTCGAATTTGGTGGTAACCCGACTTCAAGTCAATCTTCGAAAATATCGTGAACCCTCTCAATTGATCCATCAAATCATCGATGCGAGGCAAAGGATAACGATTCTTAATAGGTGCCTTATTAAGCTGTCTATAATCCACACATAAGCGCGAGCTTCCGTCCTTCTTCTTAACTAGCAAAACTGGAGCTCCCCATGGCGATACACTTGGTCTAATAAATTTCTTCTCCAACAAATCTTCAATTTGGCTTTTGAGCTCATTTAATTCCAATGGTGACATTCGATATGGTGCCATTGAAATAGGTCCGATTCCAGGGTGCAAATCAATGAAAATTCCACTTCTCTTACCGGTGGCAATCCTGGAATTTCCGTTGGAAACACGTCCCGGTACTCATTGACAAGCATCACATCTTCTATGTTCACATTTTTCTTTGCCTCTACATTAGCCAGGGACAAAAACTCATGAGTCCCTTCCCTTAACGACACTCGGAGTTTGTTAGCGGCTAGATACTTGTCAACTCCTGGTTCGGAGAAAAGAACCAATTTACGAGCACAATCCAAGATCACATAATGGTACGACATCCAATCCATACCGGGGATGACCTCGAGTGATTGTAAAGGTAAACAAATCAAATTAACTAAGTACTCTCTATTTTGAATAGTCATTTGACAATGTAAACATGCGGAATTTACTGTCAAGGTCTTAGTAGGTGTGGAAACAACCAAATCAAAAGGTAAAGCAGACACAGATAACTTCAATCGATTCACACAATCCATAGCAATGAAGGAATGGGTTGCCCCCGAATCAAAAAGTGCAGTTAGAGTGGTACCTGCAATCTCACAGTCCCGTTGACTCAGATTTTCAGATGGATTACCATCTTCAGCACTCACACAATAAATGCGTCCTCTAGCTAAAGTGAAGGTAAGGGCTCGCTCCAAACTTTTAGTTTGCATTTAAGGACTTATCTGTGGTTGTCTGGAAAAGAATTTAGTTACGGTTGGAGTATTGATTTGGCGAAAATGAATCTAAAGCTTTATGGGTAAAATCTTAGAGTTAGGTTTTGGGTGATATTGATGAATGTTTCGTAGAAAATGAATTTAACTCGTTTATGTATGATTTTGAGTAAATGAAATTTGATGCGTTTGAGTGGTATGTAGTGATGATATGTGTATGGTTGGATTTTGTGGAGGAATGAACTGTTGTGTTTTGGAGTGAGTCGTGGATTGAATTTGATAATATGTTGAGTTTGTTTTGTGTGGAATTTGAAAACCATTAAGTTAAATGGGTATTGAGAATGGGTTGCCCCCGAATCAAAAAGTGCAGTTAGAGTGGTACTTGCAATCTCACAGTCCCGTTGAATCAGATTTTCTGATGGATTCCCATCTTCAGCACTCACACAATAAATGCGTCCTCTAGCTACAGGACGAGTTCACAATCACACAATAAATGCGTCCTCTAGCTAAAGTGAAGGTAAGGGCTCCTTCCAAACTTTTAGTTTGCATTTAAGGACTTATCTGTGGTTGTGTGGAAAAGAATTTTGTTACGGTTGGAGTATTGATTTGGCGAAAATGAATCTAAGGCGTTTTGGGTAAAATCTTAGAGTTAGGTTTTGGGTGATATTGATGAATGTTTCGTGGAAAATGAATTTAACTCGTTTATGTATGATTTTGAGTAAATGAATGTTTCTTAGAATAAGTTTACAGATTTTTACACAGCGCCTCGCACCAATCTTAAACTATTCTCCCTGTTCTATCTTTTCCTCCCTGAATTCCAAAGTTTAAATCCCATAAACTTGACCAAGAATTCAGTCAAGCGTCTTCTTGTTGACAGCCCTCAACCTCGAAGAACACCACCAGTAAAAATTGGATTTTTTCACAGTAATTTGATTACAAAAAGGTGTTTACAGAAATGAAAAAGATCAATTATACAAAGTTCTAGATCTTCAAACTTCTCAAAGCATTCTTTCTCAATTCAGTCTTTTTCAATCCTCATTTATCATAAACGTTGATTGTTCATGGCTGAAAAAGATGTTCAAAGTAATGTCAGTTGAGAAAGAGTTAGTGGTAAAAATGATAGTTCTCAATGGTTGTAAATGTTATGAATATTCTTATCATTATTAGTGTGTGAAAGCAGCTTATATAGTTTCTGGAAAAACAACGTATGAATCGATTTGGCAAATCAGTTCATTAAAGTTATAAAGCACATTAATCGATGTAACCAATCGATTACGCGAATCTTGTTTTTCTTGAATCTTGAAACTGCTTACACTAATCGATTTAACGAATCGATTATTTTAACTGAGTTCTTCAGACTTGGATGAATGTTCTTAATTGAATCGATGTTCATAATCGACTTGGCGTGTTTTATTCCAACAACGAGATCAAAACAATTGATGTACTTGATCGATTCAACCAATTCAGTCATCTGTGTTTCTAAAAATTTTTGTACCAATCGCTTTAGTCAATCGATTACATTAGTTCCAGGGACACAGTGATTTTCAACAATCGACTTGCCTAACGGATTGAAAAATTAAGTCTGAAGCTTATTTCAGCAGTTTGCTCGTTCAATCGTTTTACCACGTCGATTGATGCCAAACTTAATTCAACTTAAATAAAATAGTTTATTGTGCTAATCCACTGTGTATGTTCCAGACCAATGTTATTTTTAAACTCATTTTACAAAATCGATTTGCCTAACCGATTTAGTAATCATTGGTTTAGCTCTGGGACATTCACACTCGATTGAGTCAATCGATGTAGACAAACAAACAATAAAGAAGTGATTGGATTAATCGATTTTCCAAATTGATTAGTCTGGAAGGCATGCTACTGACTTGCGCATTTTAATTTCAGTAATTATACCAATCGATTTGTCTAATCGATGTAAGCAATCAGGTCAGTCCTGGTGATTTAACCAATCGATCTGCCTAATCGATTTGTGGCGAACTAGCTCTCTGACTTGCACATTTTATTTTCTACTAAATGTACCAATCGATTGGCCTGATCGATTGATAGCCTGTTTGATTTTTCATGGAATGTGCAAATCGATTTTGCCCATCGATTGATTAATACCAGACTGGATAAAAACATTCAACTCTGTAACATAATCGATTTTACTAATCGATTTGCTTATGAATCTGCAAGCTTTTGTTGATTTCTTGAGTTCCAAGCAATTGTCTCAAGTTTGTTGGGTTGAATTGATGTTCATGAAATTTTTCTCAGTTCACAATGTCAGATTTATATCAAGATGTATGTTTGTCAATAATATCAAAAACTAACATATTTCTAACAATCTCCCCCTTTTTGATTTAAGTGACAAACATGCAATTTTAACTTGAGAAACATTTTAGCTGACAATGTAGTAAAGCTCCCCCTAAATATGAGTACCATTCATTTCATATGAGGGTTAGGGTAAACATACCACTGGCATTGGAACTGTTAGAAAAAATTGTAAAATAAACATTGCTAACATAGGTTTGCAAGTTAGAAGAAAATAAAATAAGCATTTCTAACATAACCTAGGTTTGCAAGTTAGAAATTTCTCTCCCCCTTTGTCAATTAAGTCAAAAAGAGGCAAAGGAGAGAAGTTTGCTCCCCCTGTGTTGGTAGCAAACTGAAAAACTGAAATGCTGCTAGAAACTTGACAACTTATTAGTAACAAAAGCAGAAAATTCAGTAAGAGTATTAACATAAAATTAAAACTTGTATCATTTCAATAGGCAGAAACTGATTATGGCATGCACTAGAAATATGCAAAATGAAATGCAACAGCAGTTAACACAATTAATAAACTTCAAAGAAAATGTTATATTCATTCACCCAAAGAAATTACAGCCAATAGAAGCAATTTACACAGAAAAGCAAAAACAGAAAAATCAAACAACTAAGAGAAACTAAAATCCTAAGCATCTATGGTTGGCTGATCCTCATTATTAGCAGGGGATAAGGCTGAGACCGCTGTATTACCCACAGGAGGTGTCTCCTCATCATGAGTCACAACAACCTCTACATGAGTAGGAGTCGGTTCTTTAGCCGTTTGTCTTCCGATTTCAGCAACATCGCTGAAGGACAACTTAATGCCCAGATGTTCCTGAATAGCTGCTACATCCTATGCAATCTGAATCTGGTCGGCTTGAATCTTCTGGATTGCAGCATCCATCCTTTCATTCAATGCCTCCATCTTGGCATTATGAGCCATTTGAGCTGCCATGAACTCCAGCAGCTTGGAGAGTACCTCGGATCCTGCGAAACTGACTCAGAAGCTGGTGGTTGAGCACCTTGCTGGGTTGGTTCAGCATTGGCTTGAGGTCGTCCCCAAACGCCATTGACCTTGCGCAGCTGCATTTGGTTCACGATGGATTCACCAAATGTCAGAATGGTCTTGGACAATTCTTCACCCTTCACACCCACCTTGAAGTGAGTGAGAATTTTTGTAATTAGTTGTGGATACGGAAGCACCAGCTTGCCTTGTGCTGCTTCCTACATGTGACGAAGCACGATCCATGCCCAGCTCATCTTGAGCTCTTTGCACAGACCCCACAGTAATACAATGTCCAGCCGTTGGACAACTGCATGATTCTCAGAACGCGGAACAAGCATTCTGGTGAGTGTGTACATCAGCATCCTATGTTGAACCTTCATCTGGCCGATTGGGAGTGAAACAGATTCCACAAATCCTTCGACCATCAGGTCCTGTACAGCTGTTTGTCTCTCCAGAGACTCTTCCCATCCGTCATCTGCAGCGTCTGCTTCGGTGCTGCCGTCTACTGAGTTGCCATGATAGGGAAGTCCCGATAAGCTCGAGAACTCCTCAAAAGTCATGGAGATCTTCTTGCCTTTCACCGTTGCTTTGAATCCTGTATCCGTCATCTTGAATGTAGCATAGAATGCTCGAATCAAGTTAGGATAAGTGTCAAGCGAGCAGGATAAGAAGTCTTCCAAGCCATGGAACCTAAGATGGTTTTGAAACAAAAAACTATCACTATCAAAATAGTTGAAATCCAATACACGAGCTTCGTGTATTTTCCTTTTGATGAAAGCTGGAAGAAGCTTGAATTCCTCAGCTGGTTTATTTTGCTGCGTGGGAGTTTTTTTGTTGTGGAGTAGATTTCTTTTGAGGGGTGGTTTTCTTTTGTGGAGTTGAAGAAGCACTCTTTTTCTTCTTCTTCTTCTTCTTCTTCTTCTGTGATACATCCTTCATTGCATCCGCCATCAACTTCTCAATTGGATGCTCTTTCCTTTTCTTTGTCTTTCCTTGATCGACTGCAATACTTTTTCCTTTGTCTTGTGCAGCAATCTTATGTGTAGGAATAGGTACTCTTTTAGAAAGTGTAGGTGGATGAGATGGGGTTGTTGAAGAAGATGAGTTAGAAGGAGTAGATGGAGAGGTTCTCTTCACTCTATCCATATTGGATTGATTATAGAAGAAATCTGAAGTTGTATGAGTGATAATAGAGTTAGAATGGATCAAAACAGAGAGAAAAGTTGAGTTTTGCAGAGGTTAGGATGAATGAGTAATGAGAAATCGATGTTGGGGTTCGATTGCAACTGTTCCTTTTATACTATTGGGTACGCGCATCGATTGGTCCAATCGATTTAGTTACCGTTGCTGGGGAAGATCAACGAACGGGTGTGTAACGGCTAGTAAAAATTTGTAACGGTAATAATGTCAATCGATTTCCCAAATCGATATCCATAGTTACTTAATCGATTTCCCAGATCGATTTTGTATCAGTTCTGAAACTTCAAATAATAGACCAGTCAGGATTTCGTCTCAGCATCCATTTGCCACACCGATTCTTTAAGTGAAATACTCAATACAGTTCAGCTAATCGATTTCCCAAATTGAATTCGAATTTGCTCAGAGATCTTTTCATATCAGTTTAGAGGTTAACTCGTCACAGTATCGATTACTACAATCGATCTTTTAAATGAAAATTGCAAACCAATTGGAACAATCGATTTCCCGAATCGATTTCGATCTTGTTCAGAAACCTTTCATATCAGTCCAGAACCAAAGTTGTATCAGCATCGATTTTCCAAATCGATTCTTTTAAATGAAGATTTCAATCAAGTTTAAAACAATCGGTTTTCCAAATTGAATTCGAGACAGAGTCAGGAGGAATTCTTCAATTTTGAGGTTTGGGTCTAAACTAATCGATTTTCCATATCGATTCTTTAACCATTAAAATAGGAGGTCAGTCGAATTCCAGAATCGATTGAACTGGGAAAGTAAGAACATCTGAAGCTTCCTAGAAATGTCACATCGATTGTCCAAAGCGATTTCGTGTGAAAAACTTGAGAAAATAGACATATTATGGGTCAAGTCGACTAGGGCAATCGATTTTATAAAAACACTTTCCTGTGTATCCACAGGATAGTCGATTTTCCCAGTCGATTAGATACATAACTCAGATCTGACTAGGATCTAATATGTCCAGTTTCATCCTAATGTACTGGAAGCTATCCTTTGGCAGAGCTTTAGTGAAGATGTCTGCTAACTGCTCAGTTGTGTTGATGTACTCTAACTTGATGTTCCCACACTGAAACTCATCTCGGATGAAATGATGCCGAATTTCGATATGTTTGGTCCGCGAATGCATAACTGGGTTCTTAGTGATACTGATCGCACTTGTGTTGTCGCACAAGATGGGAACAGTTCCTAAGTTCACACCAAAATCTAACAAATGCTGTTTCATCCACATGATCTGGGCACATCAACTTCCTGCTGCAATGTACTCAGCTTCAGTTGTTGACAAGGCAATACTGGTTTGTTTCTTGCTGAACCAGGATACAAGTGAATTACCTAGCAAATGACAAGTACCTGAGGTACTTTTCCTATCTAGTTTGCATCCAGCAAAATCTGAATCTGAATAACCAACCAAAGAACAAGTTGATCCCTTAGGATACCACAATCCAAGGCTCCTAGTCCCAACCAAATACCTGAAAATCCTCTTGACTGCACTAAGGTGAGACTCTCTAGGATTGGATTGATATCTCGCACACATGCAAACGCTGAACATAATGTCAGGCCTGCTTGGAGTATCTATGGACTTGAGATTATTAAAACCAAACTTCTTTAACAAATCAGTGCAATATTTTGTTTGGCTAATAAAGATACCTTGCTTAGATTGGTTAATTTGAAATCCCAAAAAGTATGATAGTTCACCCATCGTAGACATTTCAAATTGACCTTTCATTAAATTTTCAAAATTTTTGCACAATTTGTCATTTGTTGATCCAAATATTATGTCATCCACATAAATTTGGACCAGCAATATATCTTTTCCATTAAATTGGATGATAAGAGTTTTATCCACATTTCCTCTCAAAAAGTTTTGCTGAATGAGGAAATTGCTTAACTTTTCATACCAAGCTCTTGGAGCTTGTTTCAAACCATAAAGGGCCTTAGTTAGCTTAAACACATGGTTAGGAAAGTCTGGATTCTCAAATCCAGGAGTTTGGCTAACATACACCTCTTCATGGATGTCGCCATTTAAAAAGGCACTTTTAACATCCATTTGGAATAGCCTAAAGTCCATGATACTAGCATAAGCAAGGAGTATCCTGATAGCCTCTAACCTTGCTATAGGGGCGTAGGTTTCGTCGAAGTCTATACCCTCCTCTTGGTTGTAACCCTTGGCCACTAACCTAGCTTTGTTTCTAGTTATGACACCATTCTCATCTAGCTTGTTCCTAAACACCCACCTAGTTCCTATGATGTGCTGGTTTTCTAGCTTAGGTACTAGCTGCCACACTTTGTTCCTCTCAAATTGGTTCAACTCCTCTTGCATAGCAAGTATCCACTCACTATCTTGCAGGGCTTCCTTAATGTTTTTAGGCTCAATCTGAGATACAAAGGCTGTAAGGTTACAAAAGTGACTAAGGTTCCTTCTAGTTGCCACTCCTTTTGAGATATCACCTATGATGTTATCTATGGCATGGTTTCTATTGAACTTCCACTCCTTAGGTAACTCATCGAATCTAATAGGTTCAATACAGTCACTTTTTGTTGGAGGTGTAGGTTCCTTAAGGTCTAAAGGTTCGGATTCTATAACTTCATCAAAAGAAGCATCAACAATAGAAGGATTTTTTTTAAAGTTTTCTTTAAAAAGTTCATCAAATTTCACATGAACTGATTCTTCTATTGTCTTTGTTCTCTTGTTATAGATTCTATAGGCTTTGCTAGTTTGGGAATAACCTAGAAAGATACCCTCATTTGCCTTGGGATCAAACTTGCTTAGGTGTTCTTTACCATTATTCAAAACAAAGCACTTGCAACCAAACACTCTAAAGTAGGAAATATTAGGCTTTCTACCCTTGTACAACTCTTAAGGAGTTTTCCTAAGTATAGGCCTAATCAAAACTCTATTGACAACATGTGTGGCAGTGTTAACTGCATCAGCCCAGAAATACTTGGGAGTATTTGAATCTTTCAACATGGTCCTAGCTAACTCCTCTAAAGACCTATTCTTCCTCTCCACTACACCATTTTACTGTGGTGTTCTAGGGGCTGAGTACATATGATGAATGCCATTCTCTTCACAGTAAGAATCAAAAGAATCATTTTGGAATTCACCTCCATGATCACTTTTGATAGACATAATTTTGTGACTTGTTTCATTTTGAACTAAGTTTGCAAACTTTTTGAAAACATAAAATGCTTCACTGTTATGAGTCAGAAAATAAGTCAATGTGAATCTAGAATAGTCATCAATTAACACTAATCCATACAGGTTACCTCCAAAACGTCTTACTTGGGATGGTCCAAACAAATCCATGTGGATAAGTTGCAAAACCCTATTGGTTTTGACCATATCTATTGGGGGGAAAAGAAGACTTGACAAGCTTACTTTTCCCACAAGAATCACATAGCCTATCCTTAGAAAACTTTCTATTGGGAAGACCTATGACTAGCTGCTTGCTAACAAGTCTATTCAAATGATCAATGTGAATGTGTGCAATGCGTTTATGCCATAACCATGTTTCATCAGCGTTTGATAATAAGCAACAAACAGAATTAGTAGGCATAGCAGTCAAATCTAGCATATAAATGTTATTAACTCTATCACCTACCAATTTCATACTCTTATCATGCTTGTTTTCAATTATGCAAGAAAGTGGTGAAAAGCTTACTTGAAAACCATTGTCACATAGTTGACTTATACTAAGAAGGTTATGTTTCAGCCCTTCCACATATAAGACATTTTTAATTATAGCAGTTGATTCGCTGCCAATGTTACCTTCACGCATATCTTGCCTTTGTTATTATCGTCGTACTTTACAAATCCACCTTCTTTTAGATTCAGGGACAGAAACATTGCCTTGTCCCCTGTCATATGCTTTGAGCATCCACTATCAAGATACCATTGGTGTTTAGTGGATCTCAAGCATACCTGTAAAAAGATTAGAAATTCAATTTAGGTCCCCAATTTAAATTGGGTCCTGGGGGGTTAGTTTCAAAATCTTTTGTCTTGATTTTCCAAATTTGTTTGCATCCTCTATTTGCTAGTCTTTTTAATTTGCAATTGTAAACAAAATGACCTTTTCTACAACAAAAATGACAAGTAACATTAGAGGATACATACTGTTTTGGTTTGACAAAGACATTATGCAAGTGGCTAGGTTTCACAAAATTCTAGTTATGCTTAACATTACCATATCCTATGCCATATTTATTCTTTTTAGCAAGCATTGTCTATTTAAAACCAAGTCCAGATTTAATGTTGACATTTCTCTGGTTGCTAAGAATATCATTCAGTTTATCCTTGCTATTAGAGAGTTTCAATAAATTAGATTTCAATAATGCAACAGAATTTTCAAGCTCAATGCATTTGGCAGATTTATCATGTGAGTCCTTTTTCAATTGTTCACACAAGTTCTCAATCTTCCTATAATCAGTTTTCATTTGATCATGCAACATGCATTGTTGTTCAAGCATTTTCTTAGTACTAACTAACTGCTTAACAAATTTAACATATTCATCATGCAGTTCATTAAATGCATCTTGCAGTTCATCAAAAGAAGGATTATATTGAGAGCTTGCCTCACTTTCTAATTCAGAATCCGTATTAGCCATGAAGCACATATTTGCTTCTTCAGTTTCTAAAGATGTGGAGGATTCTTCATTGTCATTCCATGCAATGTATGCTTTTCTGTTTTTCTGAGCTGGTTCCTTGCCTTTGGTCTTAGAATTTCTGCTTTTGTTCTGCAGCTTGTAACAATCAGCCTTGATATGACCAGTTTTTCCACACTCATAGCATGTGATTGTCTTAGTGTCATTGTTCTTTGAGCTGGATTGTTTTCTGAATTTGCTGTCTTTCTTTTTCAGAAATTTCTTAAACTTCTTGACAAGTAATCCAAGTTCAAGTTCCTCATCATATTCACTGCTTGATTCATCTGAACTGCTCTCATGTTCAGATTTAGACTGCTGTGCTTGGGCTTTCAACGACAATCGTTTTCGCTTTCTATCACCTTGCTCAACTTCATTGAGTCTATGTAATTCCATTTCATGCTCCCTCAGTTTTCCAAACAATGTAGCTATTGTCATGCTTCCTAGATCTTTCGATTCTGCAATGGCAGTGATTTTTGGTTGCCATTCCCTAGTCAAACACCTCATTACCTTGCTGATTTGCTGATCATTATCAATCTCCTTGCCTAAGGCATTTAGGTTGTTGACTATGTGTGTAAACCAAGTCTGCATGTCATTCACTGATTCTTCTTTCTTCATGCTAAACAATTTGTATTCATGCATGAGGGTATTTATCCGAGCTCTCTTTACGTTTGTGGTTCCTTCATGTGTCTGCTGAAGTGTGTCCCACATCTGTTTTGCTGTTTTGCAGTTTGAGACTCTGAAGAATTCATCATGACTCAATGCTGCAGTGATAATGTTTTTGGCTTTGGCGTTGTACCCAACTTTCTTTTTGTCATCTTCAGTCCAGTCACTCTTAGGCTTCAGGATTGCTGATTCACTGTACTTGTTATGGTTGGCACAAACGGTCCATTTTCTACAGCATCTAGAATGTCAATACCACTAGCTTCAAGAAAAATTAGCATGCGTTGTTTCCAATACATGTATGCAGCTCCGTTAAAAGCCGGAGGCCTACCTAATGATGCACCTTCTCCTAAGAAATCAGAAGTCATGATCCTTTTTTGAGAAAAACAACTCTTTTAAAAAAAAGGCAGGCTCTTGATGCCAATTGATGGTGTATATGACCTCTGATTTGCGAACGAATTATGCAGAATGATGTCTAATCTAACATGGATGCACAGCGGTTTAATAAATTAAATTTTATTTCACACCAAATTGAATACGGTCCCTAGTTAACAATTCTAATGAATGTCGAACTATATGGATCATGGTAGATATGGACAAATGCATTAGACAAGAATTATTATTATGGATGCTGATTTACATGCAATTATTATTAAGACAATTAATCAATATTTGAAACGAAATAATTGCATAAATGTAAACAAGATAAGGGAAAAGAAAAAGTGTACGCAGGATTTTATACTGGTTCAGCCGTCCCTTGACGACCTACGTCCAGTCCCAAGATCCAACTAGATCTTAGCCTGTCCAACAGAACTTCTTAGAATCAATTTACAGATTTTTACATAGCGCCTCGCACCAATCTTAAACTATTCTCCCTATTCTATCTTTTCCTCCCTGAATTCCAAAGTTTAAATCCCATAAACTTGACCAAGAATTCAGTCAAGCGTCTTCTTGTTGACTGCCCTCAACCTCGAAGAACACCACTAGTAAAAACTGGATTTTCTCACAGTAATTTGATTACAAAAAGGTGTTTATAGAAATGAAAAAGATCAATTATACAAAGTTCTTGATCTTCAAACTTCTCAAAGCATTCTTTCTCAATTCAGTCTTTTTCAATCCTCATTGATCATAAACGTTTATTGTTCATGGCTGAAAAAGATGTTCAAAGTAATGTCAGTTGAGAAAGAATTAGTGGTAAAAATGATAGTTCTCAATGGTTGTAAAAGTTCTGAATATTCTTATCATTATTAGTGTGTGAAAGCAGCTTATATAGTTTCTGGAAAAACAACGTATGAATCGATTTGGTAAATCAATTCATTAAAGTTATAGAGCACACTAATCCATGTAACCAATCAATTGCGCGAATCTTGTTTTTCTTGAATCTTGAAACTGCTTACACTAATCGATTTAACGAATCGATTATTTTAACTGAGTTCTTCAGACTTGGATGAATGTTCTTAATTGAATCGATGTTCATAATCGACTTGGCGTGTTTTGTTCCAACAACGAGATCAAAACAATCGATGTACTTGATCGATTCAACCAATTCAGTCATCTCTGTTTCTAAAAATTTTTGTACCAATCGCTTTAGTCAATCGATTACACTAGTTCCAGGGACACAGTGATTTTCAACTATCGACTTGCCTAACCGATTGAAAAATTAAGTCTGAAGCTTATTTCAGCAGTTTGCTCGTTCAATCGCTTTACCACGTCGATTGATGCCAAACTTAATTCAACTGAAATAAAATAGTTGATTGTGCTAATCCAATGTGTATGTTCCAGACCAATGTTATTTTTAAACTCATTTTACAAAATCGATTTGCCTAACCGATTTAGTAATCATTGGTTTAGCTCTGGGACAATCACACTCGATTGAGTCAATCGATGTAGACAAACAAACAATAAAGAAGTGATTGGATTAATCGATTTTCCAAATCGATTAGTCTGCAAGGCATGCTACTGACTTGCGCTTTTTAATTTCATTAATTGTACCAATCGATTTGTCTAATCGATGTAAGCAATCAGGTCAGTCCTGGTGATTTAACCAATCGATCTGCCTAATCGATTTGTGGCAAACTAGCTCTCTGACTTGCACATTTTATTTTCTAATAAATGTACCAATCGATTGGCCTGATCGATTGATAGCCTGTTTGATTTTTCATGGAATGTGCAAATCGATTTTGCCCATCGATTGATTAATACCAGACTGGATAAAAACATTCAACCCTGTAACAGAATCGATTTTACTAATCGATTTTCTTATGAATCTGCAAGCTTTTGTTGATTTCTTGAGTTCCAAGCAATTGTCTCAAGTTTGTAGGATTCAATTGATGTTCCAGAAATTTTTCTCAGTTCACAATGTCAGATTTATATCAAGATGTATGTTTGTCAATAATATCAAAAACTAACAAATTTCTAACATTAATTACTTCGAAGAGTTGTAAGCTCCGTACGTGAAAACTTCAATTCAGACGCAAGTTAGTATTTTATATATTTTAAACTTAGATTAGTAAATATATATGTGATATATATATATATATATATATCTGTGTGTCTGTATGTGTGTGCGTGTTGATATTTTTTGTTAGTCTTGATTTTTATTCGGTTGATATAATTATAGTATTGATAATAATTTATTATATTGTTTGCAAATGATTGCTCCCCTAATTGACATATAAATTGAATGTCAAAATTTATATATAATGCTTTTGAAAAATAAAGCAATTAATATATAAAACATCGATATATATATATATATATATATATATATATATATATATATATATATATTTATATATATATATATGCACATAATTTATATATTTATTTAATTTTCAGAAGAAACATATATATATATATATATATATATATATATACACACACACACACATATAAGGATATAGACCGTAGTTGGATGTACGATAGGAGTTTTCCTGAAAGAAAGGGTCTTAAACAACGTTTTGCAAACAAGGTTGAAGACTTTCTTAATATTGCGAGAGTGAAAAAAATTGTCAAAGATGAAGGGGGAATGAGATGTCCATGTTGTTTATGTCAATGTAGACGGTTTAAAAGTGAAGATGAAATAAGAGTGCATTTATATGCAGATGGATTTATGCCTAACTACTGGATTTAGACTAATCATGGGGAACAGTCTCCGGCAGCGCCTAATACTAGTACATGTGTGGAGAATCATAACATAGGTCCTTCAAGTAGTACTAACATGTTAGGTATAGATTATTATAACTATCAACATTTGAGGCGACGAATGATATGATCTCAAATGCTGTTGGGGTTAATTTGTCATTTAATGAAGATCAATATGACGATACCGATAGACTTCCGAATGAAGAAGCTCAGAGATTTTATGGTCTTTTGAAAGAGACAAATAAACCGTTGTATGAAGGATATCCAAACTCAAAGTTATCAATGTGTATTAGACTATTAGGTCTAAAGTCTCAATTTCATGTTCCTAATTTAGCTTTGGACCTGATGACTAAAATGATGCTAGACGCAACACCTATTAGAGATGGTTTGCCGCAAAGTTATTACAATGCGAAACGGTTAGTGTCGAAGTCAGGATTAGGTGTCAAGAGGATATATTGTTGTGTTAAAGGTTGCATGTTGTATTATAACAATGAATTTGGTATGAATGATGCTAACTTAGTTGAATGCAAGTTTTGTCAACAACCAAGGTATCACCAAAGGAATAACTCTAGGGTAAGTAGGGGAAAATCAATTCCAAGGAAAGCAATGTTTTACCTACCTATCGTATCAAGATTGCAGAGATTGTTTGCATCAATACAAACTACAAGAAAGATGACGTGGCATTATGAGAATAGAAGAAATTCAGGTGAGTCGCGACATCCGTTTGATGGTCAGGCATGGAAACACTTTGATCAAATGCATCCTGATTGTGCGTCAGATCCACACAATGTAAGACTTGGATTATCCTCAGATGGATTTACGCCTTACATACAAGCATCGCCTACTCCTTATTCTTGTTGGTCGGTTATTGTTACTCCTTACAAATTTCCTCTTGATATGTGTATGTCTAAACCTTATATGTTCTTAGCTGTTGTGATATCAGGTCCTTCTAATCCTACAACTGGTATTGATATTTTTTTACAACCTTTGGTTGACGCTTTGAAGAGGTTATGGAATGGTGTCACGATGTGAGCTGCATTGATGTGGACCATTAATGATTTCCCCGTTTATGGGATATTGTCAGGATGGGGCACACATGGTAAATTAGCTTGTCCTATTTGTATGGAAGATACAAAAGCATTTACTTTAAAATTTGGCGGGAACACATCGTGGTTTGACTCGCATCGTAGGTTTTTACCTGTTGATTATGCATTTATAAGGAACAAAGCTGCATTTCTGAAGGGCTATGTAGAAAGTCTAGGACCCCTCGCTTAAATTGACATCAGAACAAGTTTTGAATAAAGTAAAAGATATGCCAAAGGTACATGTTGTTAATGATGTATTTTTTGCGATCTATCGTATTGGAAAGATAATCTTTTGAGACAAAATCTCGATGTTATGCATATTGAGAAAAATTTCTTTGACAACATCTTTAATACTGTGATGAAGATGAATGGGAAAACAAAAGATAATGATAAAGCTAGAAAAGACATAGGTATATATTGCAGACGACCAGATTTGTTGTTAGTGGAACAAAACGGCAAGACCCTAAAATCTCGTGTGAATTACACTTTATATACTGATGAAGCCAAATCTGTTTATCGTTGGATCAAAGAGCTGAAGACGCCAGACAGTTATTGTTCTAATTTGATAAGATGTGCTGATGTGGAAAATGGGAGGATGCATGGGATGAAAAGTCACGATTGTCATATATTTTTAGAGTGTTTACTTTCTATTGCCTTTAGTGCTTTACCGACACATGTATTGAACCCACTTATTGAAGTGAGTCAATATTTCAAGAATTTGTGTTCTTCAACACTCATTGATAAAGATGTCATCAAGATGGAAAATCACATTCCGATCGTTCTATGTAAGTTGGAGAAAGTGTTTCCTCCTAGGTTTTTTGATTCCATGGAGCATCTCTCATTGCATCTTACACGTGAAGCTAGGCTTGGTGGACGAGTTCAATATAGATGGATGTATCCATTTGAAAGGTGATATATATATATATATACATATACTTGATCTTCAATATACTTCAACATATATATACATGGAGCTTATTGTACATCTCTTTGTATATTATAGGTTCATGGGATATTCAAAACGGTCGGTGAAAAACAAAGCTAGAGTTAAGGGCTCAATTTGGTCATCTTACCTACACCGTGAAACAACACACTTTTGTTCTCATTATTTCAACAACGAAACATTGTCACCAGTTAACGGAAGAAACGCTACTGATAGTGTTATACGTCATCCACATGCTTTATCAGTTTTTTGCTTGTTTGGTCATCATGCTGGTATGGATTTTCTGATTTTCTGGCCAAGCGACAAAGTATTTAATGCGGCACATGTTCATGTTTTGATTAAATGCACTGAAGTTAAACCATACATTGAGTAAGTTTTAAATTCCTTTTCTTATTAATTATATTTAATTATATGATTAAATTGATATTCACCATATATATGGTCATCGATCAGGGCATTTTCAACTACGGGACAATCATTTGTTGATATACATTAACAAATTTCCCATTATGGTTTAAACAACAAGTACATCTCAAAGAACAAACTCCTATCAACATCCACTTGAGGTACTTATCTATTGGCCCAACTAGAATTTTCAAAGAATTGCACACCTATTACATCAATGGATACAAATTTCACATTGAATCTTGGACTGAAGGAAAAGAAACAATTAATAGTAGAGTTTGTATGAAAAAGTGTCTCTAATAGTGGTGTAGTAGAAGATTTCTATGGCATAATTTAGCATATTTACGAAAAATTGAGTATACGTTCCTAGATTATGCGAAAAAAGTGGTGTTGTTTTACTATAAGTGGTTTGATCCATCTAGCAGAGGAACTAAAATCAATTTGATATCCAATACAGTAGACATTCGTATGAGCAAAAAATATCCATGGTTTGATCCATTTGCCCTGACCTATAATGTAAGATAAGTGTATTATGTTCCTTATCCATCAACTGTCAGAAGAAAACAGGGTTGGTGTGCTGCAATCAAAACAAGACCAATGAGTGGAATAGAAGAAGCTTAAGCAGGTCAAAATGAGGAAGCTGCATATCAAATGGTTGAAATGTCAAATTCGGATCATGTGATTGGTGATGAGACTATTAGTCAACTTTGTCATGAGTCAAACATTGGAGAAGAAGTTGATGAACAAGAAATAGATGAATTATAGAATGATGAAGACAGTGACTTAATTCACTCATCAAATGACGACAACGATGATGACGATGACGAAGACAATTAATTAATTATGCATTATATGTGTGAGTATATATAATATTATATATTGTAATGTGAAATATAAACGACATTAGTTAACTATATATATATATATTTATAATTTATATATATTTCTTTATTTATGTTAGTGTTATAATTTATTTATGTATATTTCATTATTAATTTATGTTAATTGTACATACACACATATATATTATATTATATGTATGTATGGATATGGATATATATATATATATATATAGACATGGCTTCAGTGTCGGGAGTAGGAGGACCAGGAGGAACGGGAACGATGGGAATACGAGGAATATCCAAAACATTAAGTGATAAGAAAAAAGTTGCTAAACCACGTTTTGTTAATGACCCATCTCTCATGGCGATGCCAATGATTGGTACTAGTGGTGGAGCTATTCCTCTATATCTTGAGGTCCTAGTAGAGCCTTATACCATACACAAAATAATAGAACCCGGATGTGTTGATTGCTACAACCTCGTTGTCATCATTCCAAAAGGAGATGAGTATGTAAACTATGATTGTTAAATTAATTAGGATTGTTAAATATTTCATTATTGCATGTTACATTATTTTATTAATTTATTTTTATATTTAATTTGCATGTAAACTTTGAAGATATCTTCCTTTTAAATCATTTGCAAAGGCGATTGCTGAAGTCATACAAGAGAAATATAAAAAATAATGGTTGTCTTGGGGTGAGATAAAAGAAGATAAGACATCTCAATTTAGGGAAGTTGATCAATTTTTACATTGTTTCAAAGTATGTTATTAGATTAATTTATTTAATTACTAATTATATATATACATTTGATTGCTTAATTGAATTATATTTTTAATATTTTTTAAATTTAAACAAACAACATACTAAATGTACTTGGAAATGAGAGCATGATGCCGCAGTTTTGGCTTCTTTTCACCATCCCTTTTCCATGCGTCTGTCATCTATGTTGGCTTACGCACGTAATAAGGGCGAGGAAAAATGACCTAATTGGATTGGTGAAAATGTTTGGAGTGCATTGTGGAGGAAATGGAACACAAATTTTTACAAATAGAAGAGAGAAAAACCAAAGATTAATAGAGCATCTAAGAGGGGTACCAGTACTCATAAGGGAGGTTCCATGTCTGCTGGATAAATTAAATATTATATGGTAATTACTTACTTTTTATAATTTATATTAATTTATATTCAATTAATAATCACATTTCACAATAAACTTGACATTAATTTAATATTTTAGGAAAAGCAACTTGGAGGGGAGGTCACTCAGGCAGAGATACATCGTTATCTTCATGTTAATCCTAAAACAATTGAGTATAGTGATGAGTTATCAAAAATGATTCATGTAACACCCTGATTTTACAAGGCGAGGGTGTATTTTTTTTTCAAAAGAAATTAAAATGAAACAAATAATAATTAAGTAAAATACCTTTGAATAATCATATAAGTCAATATAAATGATACGCAGCGGAATAGTTTTTGGAAATATGCATCCAAAATATTTACACAACAACAAATGATACATGGAACCCATTCAAATAAGATGTCACACGGACAATATTAGTAAAGGTACAGTTTTCCAGTTCCAAATAATGTAATCCAAAAGAAAGATATTTGTTCCCTCTATGTCATCCTAATCTGATCATTCCACAAAAAACTATAGCTATACACCTTGAGTAATCTCCACGCGCCCCGTGAGATCCTCCTAACGTAGCTCTAGTCAAGCATCCCCCTCTACATCCCCATCCACAGGGTGTGAACCGGTAGGATAGTCCTGACTCTCATCAGAGGGCAAAGCCCAGATTTCCATAATACTTGTAAAGGGTCACCAACCGAAATTAACAGTTAACACATAACATTTAAGTTTTTAAATATATATAACAGACCAAAACATTGATAAATCAATTGAGCAATCAATTATCTAACTCAAAATAAGATTTTCTACTGAGCCAATCGATTGGGCAAATCGATTTAATGAAAAATTGAGCCCTTGTATTGAAGCCAATCGATTGGGCCAATCGATTTAATGAAAAACTGAGCCCTTGTATTGAAGCCAATCGATTTACCAAATCGATTTCGTTAATTTTGCTGAGCTCTTGTAATGAATCCAATCGATTTGCTAAATCGATTTCTTAAGTGGTTCTGAAAAACATGTTACCAAATTGATTGGGTAAATCGATTTTGGCAAATTTGTGAAGTCCCTGTAACTCATCATATCGACTGGGGAAATTGATTTCCCTATATATTCTTCCAAAAAGACTTAAACTAACTCAATCACATTCAACCACTACTCCAAATCTTAACACTTAGCAATTCCCACACAAAAACCACGACAAATTGGGTTTTCGAAGTAATTTTGCAATCAAACATACTATCACACAATTCCAAAAACATCCATATTTGGCAACTAAAACACAAACACCCTGCCAACTCGAGTTTCAAAATACTTTTGAAATCAAACACACTTACACATAATTTCTAAACATAACACTTAGCAAAATCAACACAATCACAGTGACATCTCAAGTTCAAACACTCAATCATCAACTTGAATCAAACACGACTCGTGTGCCAAGCACCCTAATGCAATGTGTATATGCCGAAATGCATGGACATGGAATTCCAAACCAAAACCCTCCTCGAAGGGCCGTAAATCATAATTGTACCACCTATCGCAGGCCAAAGTACCAATTACCGAGGTGCCACCTATCACGGGTCAGCACGATTTACTAAAAACGTAAATCGTAAACGTACCACCTATCCCGGGTCAGTACTGTTTACCGAGGTGCCACCTATCATGGGTCAGCATGATTTACTAAAAGAAAAAGCGTAAGTCATAAATGTACCGCCTATCACAGGCCAAAGTACTATTTACCGAGGTGCCACCTATCACGGGTCAGCACAACTTACCAAAAAGTAAATCGTATACGTACCACCTATCACGGGTCAGTACTGTTTACAGAGGTGCCACCTATCACCGGTCAACACAATTTACCAAATGAAATGAATGAGCATACACTGACTCCATCCACAACAATCGTTAAGTAAATGCAGATATTAAAAGATTCCCCATTTTTAATACTCATTTAACTTAAATGATTTTCACGCCAAACCTTAAGCAAACAGACATATTAAGAGATTCCCCATTCTTAATATTCTTTTAACTTAAACTATTTTCAAAACAACATTAAGTAACCAAGACATTAAGAGATTCCCCATTCTTAATGCTCAGTTAACTTAACGATTTTCAAAACAACATTAAGTAACCAAGACATTAAGAGATTCCCCATTCTTAACGCCCAGTTAACTTAAACGATTTTCCCAAACACACATTAAGTAAACAAGACATTAAGAGATTCCCCATTCTTAATACTCATTTAACTTAATGGTTTTCAAATTCCACGCAAAACAAACTCAAACATATTATCAACGCACATCAAAACACATCAATTCATTTCTCCACAAAGTCCAATCATAAACATATCAACTTTCATAAGCCTCAATTGTGAATACATCAAATACGATGAACACGAACAACACAATATAACATTCACACACATCAAATTACATTTACTCAGAATCATACACCAATGAGTTAAAATTCATTTTCCACGAAACATTCATCAATATAACCAAAACCTAACTTTAAGATTTTACCCATAAAGCCATAGATTCATTTTCCCCAAAACAACACTTCAACTCTAACAAATTCTTTTCCACGCAACCACAGATAAGTCCCTAAATGCAAGCTAAAAGTTTGGAAGGAGCCCTTACCTTCGCGTTAGCTTTAACATGCGATTACGGTACCGCGAGTAAATCCAGTAAAATCTCCGCTCGCAACGTCGCTTCCAAAGTTGGTCCCCTAGCACCGTAGCGTGGTAGTGAGCAACTTTCCCTTCTATCTCTTCACGAAACGAAGCTTAGATCTAGATAAAACAGGAAGGTTTGTGTTTGACAGTTTTGAAATCCCTAATATCGTTTTTCTTCGTTTTCTAATCAACGAGGGAGTATGGAGCTGAGAAAACCTTGCTCTGTTATCCACCAATCCTTGGGTTTCAATTCTTGAGGAAAAGGGTGCAAAGAAAACGAAAATGAATAAAAATGGAGGAAGGAGGAAGCTAGCACGTGTGAGGCAGAGGAAGAAGATGGATTTGTTTCCTTTCTTTCTTTTCCTTTTCCTTTCTTTCTTTTTCCTTCCTTTCTATTTCTTTTCTTTCTATTTTTCCTTCCTTTTCCTTCCACACAAACATATATACATATATGAATTTATATATATATTTTAATTACTTTTAACAAGTATCTCAAAATATCTAGATATTTGTTAAATTACCATTTCACCCATAACGCATTAAATTCTTCGTAAAAGATTCACCTCAGTTAATTTACTCTATTCATCGATGAGTAATTCTAATCGGGCATCAAAATATCTTTTTGGTCATATAAACTCCAAAATATTAATAACTTTGGCTAAAAAGCCTCCGAGTTCAATACCAAAAATACACTAAAATACGTAAAGTACACTTTAAAATTATGGGTCTTACAATTCAGATAATTATTATATATTAATTAGACCTCTAAATTATTATATATTAATTATTAACTATTTTAATTTTTTAATTTTTTTTATTCTTTATGTAGGAACAACTTCAACAAGTTATGAAAGAATGGGATGATCATCAAGCTACTCTTCCTCCTGCTCAGGGAGATGGTCCAGTGCAGCGGAAACAATATGAGACCGCAAGTTTTATGAACATCAGTGGTGGCAAGTACAAAGGGCGTGTGTTGGGTGCCGGTAGTTTATCATCAACCTTTGTGAAAGGTGTAACATCCCAAATTTCATGATAAACTATTTTATTAATTAAATAGGATTTTAAAGAAATTAATTTGGTGTTAAAATTATGTTAGAATATATGTTGATTAATTTTATGATTACTTCTCCTTATATGTATGAGTTTCTTATGATTTGATAACCTTATATATCTGATTTTATGAATAATATAAATTATAAATATTATATTTAGTTATTTAATTTATTTTAAAAAAAAAATATATAATAGTATTTTAGCAAAAGTATTTTAGATGATAAGATTTTGAGTGAGTTTAAAATATAGATATGCATTAGATATTTGTGGTGATATTTTCATGTACGTTAAACTATATAATAAATTTGTGCTTAGTTATATTTTAATTATTTAAGACTATTTCATATTTTAATTATTTATTTTATAATTTATGGTTTTGAGATGGTAGTAATATTGTGATTAATATCTTTATTTCTATATATTTTCTATAATATGATGGTTTTAAATGTATTTATTGGGATTTAGTAATAAATATAAATTATTTGTGTTATATTTAATTATTTTATTGTTTTGACTATTCCATAATTATGGTAGTATGTTATGTGAGTTTATTGTAAAATAGTATAGTAATAATTGTAGTTAATATTGTGAATGAGTTTTTGTTATTAATGTATTTTCATATAGTAATTAGTTAAATTACTTTTTATAAATATTAGTTTTGAAATAGTGATAAAACATTAGTATTAAAATTGTGTTAAAAAAAATTAGTTTTAGTAATTGTTGGATTTATTTAATAATAATAATAATAATAATAATAATAATGATATTAATAATAATAATAATAACAACAATAATAATAATAATAATTATAGTAATAATAATAATAGAATTAGTAGTAGTAGTAATAATAGTAGTAAAAATAATATTGTCTCGCTCCTATTCCTCATTTAGGCCCAACACTAAGAAAAGAATACTGAAACCCTAGCCACTACTACAAACCCTAGTTCACAAAACCTTTTATAAATAAAACCAAAAATCCAAGCCACCATCACCATCACCTCCTCTTTTTTCGGCATCAATAGCTTAGAACATCTTTTCCTTATGAACGACTTTGTGGGGGCTTAGAGCTTTGTACTAGGAAGGAAAGCGGCCAAGATAAGGGCTTTTCCCCACACAGATTATTGTTAGGCCGTTAGTTGAATGACATGAAATAAATAATCGCGATTACTTGTATTTTAAAAGAAATAATTGTAGACTAATAAAACCCCTAATTTTTATGAGATTAAATTTAATATTTGACTTCTATGCAGTAAAGTATGAAATTTTATGCGATATATGATCAAAAAGACTTAATTCTTATTATGTATATTGGTTGGAGTGTGAAATTGTATTGTTATATATGTTAAAGTGTTAATTCTTATGGCCTATATGATATCAAATTGTTGTCTCTAGGTATATGTGGTGAAAGTTATAATTTTTATAATTATTTATCTATGAATATGTGATGGTCATGATATGGATGTGTGTATGTGTTCTTAATGATGTGTGAATGAATTGATGATTTTAAAAAGGCGACTTTTGAAGGCACGTGGCATAATTCTTAGTGGGCTGTGTGGGTATATATCTATTGCATACTACATTTTCATGGCATGGCATATGCATCTTCGTGGAAGTTGCCTTAGGGGCAGGTGTGATTTTCTCTGTGGAAGTTGCCTTAGTGGCAGGTGTGATTTTCTGTGTGGAAGTTGCCTTAGTGGCAGATATAATTTTCTGTGTGGAAGTTGCCTTAGTGGTATATGTGATTTTCTATGTGGAAGTTGCCTTAGTGGCGGGTGTGATTTTCTGTGTGGAAGTTGCCTTAGTGGCAGGTGTGATTTTCTGTGTGGAAGTTGCCTTAGTGGCAGGTTTATATCCGGATCATGTAGTGTTAGGAGCATTCATCATACATATGTTTTGAGATACAATTTATCGGTTTGTTGGAATATATGATCTATTTGATACTATATCTTCATGTCATGGCATATGCATCTTCGTGGAAGTTGCCTTAGTGGCAGGTGTATATCTGGATCATGTAGTTCTAGGAGCATTCATCATGCATAAGTTTTGATATACAAATTATTAGTTTGTTCATTTTTTTCTTTTAAATGGGAAGTTTCTACATTTATGAGTTTTGTGTTATTCTTCTATATGTGTTGCTTTGGTTTGATGTGGATGATGGAAAAATATTGACCCTTACAACAACATTTTAGGTACTAGTGAGTTCGAGGAGATTCCAGAGTAGTTAGTGAGTATTAACGTATGGCGAACGCGGGATAAACATGGGTTTTTCTTTCAAGGCAATTTTGTAATAATGGAATTATGCAATATTTTTAAGCTCTTTTAATCTTTTGTCACAAATTGTTAAAATGTACTACAATTCTATGAATACTGAAGTGGTTCTCTTTTGACTAGAATAATCATCTTCATATTATTTTAGTTTTTGAATAAATATTTTCTTAATGAAATGAATAAAGGTCAATTATAAAAATAAAAATAAAAATTCATATACTTTTCTTAGAAATAATTATTTTTTTTAAGTAACGATCTGGATTAAAAATCCAGGGCGTTACAAAAGGTCCAACCGATTATATTCAGAGTGAGACGTCTTCTTCTTATGCTAGTACGGATTGATCTCATCGTCCGTCGATAGATAATCTTGACTAGTTAAAGGAGCAATGGGCAAGTGAGCAAGAAGAAAAGACACAACAGCTGATACTAGCAGCAATTGATAAATTGAATGAGGAATGGAAACAAAAGTTTCAAGAGCAGCAACAGGAGTTTCAATAGCAACAACAATTTCAGCAACAACAATTTTCATTTCCTCCTGTGTTTCATCAGCAGTTCCCGCCTCGGCCTCAATACTTGCATCAACAACCACTATTCCAGCAACAACAAAATTACTCTCAATACTCCCAGCAGCAGCAACCGCCTTCAAATTTCCAACAACAACACCAGGATCCTTCAAATTCTGCCTTCCAACAACAACAGCAGCTAATGTTTCAACAACAAAAATATTTTCATAATTATAATCAGTATGTTCCGTCATCTTCACATCAACTTCCTCAACCTCAACCAGATCATCAAATTGCATATCGACCAACTTTGCCAACAATTGGCTTGATTAGACCACATTTAAATCAACCTCAACAAGCTAGGGCTCCTCCTTCGACTAGTGGTGGTGCAATTGAAGATGAAATCCAATTTCAAACCATGATGTCTCCTCCAACACAAATTAATAATACTTTTGAGGGACTTCTTTCGTCGGGTAACATTGCAGGAAATACTGATGGTGAGAGTGGAGTTGATCAAATGAATTATTATGAGGATTGATCTAATTTGAATAATTTCATAATTTCATTTTTGGGTTGTAATAAACACATATTTATCTTGTCCTAGTTAACTATTGTGTGTTTAATTTTAGGTTTGTAAGACATTATTTATTAATTTTGGTATATTTTATTTGGTTTGGTAGTAATTAATTACTTTAATTGTTATTAATATTGAATTTTAATATATAATATTTATTTTAATTTTTAAATTTAAATTTAATTTATTTTTAATTTAAATTAGTCTTTAATTATAATTATAATTTAAATATTATATTTTAAATTTAATTTAAATGATAATTAAATTGTAATATTATATTTTTAATTAAATTTTTAATTTATATTCAGATTAGTTTATTATATATTAAATTTAATTTATATTAATATTATATTTTAAATTTAAATTAATAGTAATTTAATTTTAAATTTTAAATTTTAAATTTATATTCATATTAATTTATTATATATTTAGTTATAATAAAGAATCAATTTCGAATTTAAAAAATTAATTTTTTTAATATACTTAATATTTTGTGGCGGCCTAAGCTCTCACAAAATATTTATTTTTAATCGGGATGATTATTTGTGGTGGCCTAAACCCTCACAAAGGGGGGATTTTGTGGCGGCCTGGGCCTCACAAAGGCTGAACATTTTAAAATCAACATGTTTTTGGTGGCGGCATGTGTCCTCACAAAGTGAGGCATTTGTGGCGGCCTATGCCCTCCCAAAGGAAAGCGTTTGTGACGGCTTTGGCCCTCACAAAAGGCAACATATATTTCACTTTTTGTGGCCGTTTTGGCCGCCACAAACGTTTGTGACCAGTGTATTTGTGGTTGCCTAAGGCCGTCACAAATACTCCATTTGTGGCTGCTTTCTACTCTTTGTTAAAGCCCTCACAAATTCCTTGTTTTCTGGTAGTATAATAATAGTTGCAAACAGTAATTTAAAAAAAAAATTAACAAGTAACTCAATGCTTGCTTAAAACAAATTTAAGCAGATTGGAGAGGTTAAATTGACAAGTGAGTCTGCTTAGATAGGAAACAAAAAACACAAAATATTATAAGACATTACTCTGCATATGCACTACAAGTATCTCTACCCTTCTTTGTATATCTGGTTGATTTTCAGAAGCATTGAGCGGATATTTTAAGACCATGGTGCTTTCAAGACAAATCCAATTGGCCTCAGCATCGACATGTGAATGCGACCGACAATATGTCCTCCAAAGCTAAAGGCATTGTTGCAGTAGCAATTCCAATTAATGACGTGAGAGTCAAATAACTCTTTTGGGTCAACATGGTAAAATCAATACACGTAAGCTGCCACGTCATTCGTTTATTCCGTCGAATTTACAAAGTAGCATTTTTCAAAAGAGAAATAATTTTTCTTTCTTCTATACCGTTTATTGTCCTTTAACTAGTAGGTACTCATGTCATGCAGAAAATGTAAATTTTACTTTTTAAGAGATAAATAAATCCAAAATATTTTAATAGACATGTTTGAGAGTAATTGCTCTTTCAATATTGTGTTTATTTTAAATTAATGAATATTTTTTATAATTATATGATATAGTTTGAATTTTTTTTTCAGCATATGTTAATGATTTATATTGTAATTTTTTTTGTAAATTTCACCTAGTTAAAATTACAATTATTATTATGAAATTTAAAATTTATATATATTTTGTAAGTCCCTAGTGTTTCAATAAATTTTTAACATAATATAGTCAATTTTAAAATTTTAAATGATTTACAAGTAAAATAAAATAAGTTGTCTTAAAATAAAAATTTTAACTTGATTAGAATAGAAAATAGGAAATTAATACAAGGGTTGGAATATACATATAAGAGCAAAAATCATGAAGGTCAAAAAAAGAATTATAAACTAAGATTCTGACCATGATCCAATATCACGACTTCACTTTACATTAAGTCTCTGATAAGTAATTTGGATATACTCTTCAGTTCTTTAATTGTAACACTTGGAAGACATCACTCATATATAATAGTGAGTTATAAAAATAATTTTAAAGATGTTTTTCTACCATGGCGGTTGAAAAAATTCTCTTATTAATAATTTTTTTAAATTAATTATAATATAATAAAATAAGATTTTTTTATTCTTTAAAAAGTAATGTGTAGTATATACTTAATTATACATATGAGTATATTGATATATGAAATATATTTAAAATCTTTAAGCCCGTTTTCTAGTCCGCTCAAGTGTGAGTCACATGAGAGATCCTACCCTATAAGCAAAACAGATCAGGCGTCGTGACCGCAAGAGGCGTCATGACTAACACGGTAGCTACGTCCAATCTCTTATTTCTGAAAGATTCAATCCACTTTATCAAACTAATTTTTACAAGCACTAGAACATATATTAGTCTCTTGACTATGTTCTAATTTTATCAAACTTCTAGCTTTATATAGTCAAGCTTTTGAGGTTGTAGCCACTATTGGACCAAGTATCAAAGACGAAAAGTTAAAGTGTTTTTGATTAACTCTAACAAGAGTATATCATAATATAAACACTAAGTAAAAACTCTATAATTGTTTTAAGAACTCTTTCTCTTTTTCATATTGCAATGGATAGTTGTCAAGAAATTTCACTCGTTGTGTGATTGTTGGTATTGTTGCTCATTGCCCTTTATATAGAGAAATTTAATGCCATCAGGGTTTCTTAGTGTTGCAGGAATTATGCCCATATAATGTACAAAATGTAAGGATCATACAATTAGTCAAATTTCCTGGAGCATCATAAGTATTCTTTGTCCTTTCTTATCTTTATAATGATTTAGTGTATCTTGATCATTAAATAAATAAAAAAGCAGAGGACGTACGCATCAGTGTAAGATTTATGGGTCACATATGTAATTAATTAATAAAGTGTGTTAGGGTCATTATATAATTAGCTAATAAACTAGGGATCAAATAATATATATTAGTTTATGGCTAAAGAGCATAATAGTTATGAAAATTAATAGTGTAGATACCATGCAATTTCTAATTTAATGAGGGGCTGATTTGGAAATACTGCAATTTGGGATATAACTAATAATAGTTATAAATAGGGGTAGTGGTCCCCAAGGCAAACACAATAAGACTATTCAGTTTCACAAACGAAAAGGAGAAAACTCTCTAGTTCTCTCTATCCCCATCAAGAGAGCAAGGTCCTAAGGGTGTTTTGCTGAGGAAGATCACCCAACCCATTGGCTCTATCATCATCATCCCAGGATTTCATCAATGGCAATTCCCACAGGTACGCTTCTGCCTTTGGTTATTCATCATGTAATTGGCATGGATTGTTGAGCACAACGTTATAGGGTTTTCCAACAATTGGTATCAGAGCCTACCATGTTTAATTCATGATGAAATTCGGTTATTGTCTTTGTTTTAGGTTTCAATTTGGAAATTTTGACATGATTAAAAAATTAGGGTTTGTAATTTGGGAATTTTGACATGATTGAAAAATTAGGGTTTGTAATTTAGGAATTTGGATATATATATTATGGAATCCAAATTTTTTTTGTTTCCGGTTATAATTTTTTTTTTCGTGTTGATATGCCATTCATGGTTTACTATAAAGATTTTCTATATTTGTTGATTGTTTTGGACGATTGGAACAATTATGAATCGTGAACAATGCCATGAATTGGAACAATTTTTTTTTTGATAATTATAATTTTTTTTATAAAACAATAATTATCAAATACTAATGACCCACAGTTTATATTAGTGAACAAATTTTTTTTTAAATATTGTTTTACTTGGATATAATAAATACATGTTCAAGTCAAGTTTGACATTTTGAATGAGTTAATTGAAACTTGACATCGCCAAAGTGACCTCTCTTGTCTAAATTGCTCGTGAAGAGTGTCAAATGGCTATGTATATGTTTATTCATGCGGGTATTGACCGGCCCAAAGGAAGGTTAATATTTGGCAGAATTACATGTACACCTACAATGATAAATGTGTGACAATTATTTGGTATACATGTGAGCAGTAAATCGGCCCAAAGGAAGGTTTATTGTTTGACATGTCTTATTGTCAATAGTTGATCATTGCAACGAGAGTACCACTAGCAGTTGGTGTTACTGTCCAAAGACTTGACACCAATGGTGCACTAGGTATCTTGAGATGGGTTAAATTCCATGATTTGAACATATGTATTTATTTATTGATTTATTTTCCTATAATGTGAGTTTCTAAGTTTCGTTCTTTATTTAATTCACAGCATCTATTGCTTTCATATTTGCAAATTTGAGTTCTATTCCTGTCCTTGATGGGACAAATTTTAAGGAATGGAAAGAGAACATTCTGATTGTTCTTGGCTGCATGGATCTAGACCTTGCATTAAGAATTGATCGACCCCCTACTCCTACGGACTCTAGTTCTTCTGAGGAAAAATTAGAGTATGAGAATGGGATCGATCAAATCGCATAAGTCTTATGATCATAAAGCGTGGCATTCCTGAGGTCTTTAGAGGTGCTGTCTCGGATGAGATAGTTGCAGCTAAATATTTCCTTGTTGAGATGGAAAAACGCTTTGAAAAAAGTGATAAGGCTGAAACAAGTTCTTTGCTTCAGAATTTAATTTCCATGAAGTATCAAGGCAAGCGAAATATAAGAGAGCACATTATGATGATGTCCAACATTGCTTCTAAGCTTAAAGGACTAAAGCTTGAGTTATCGGATGACTTACTCATTCATTTAGTATTGATGTCTCTTCCTTCGCAATTCAGTCAGTTTAAGGTGACTTATAATTGTCAAAAGGAGAAATGGACTCTTAATGAGCTCATTTCATTATGTGTGCAAGAAGAGGACAAGCTGAAGCAAGATAGGACTGAAAGCGCTCACTTTACTAGCATCTCTAAAGATAAGGGCAAAAGGAAAAGAATTGAGGAGCCCAAGAACAAAGCTGCTGCTAAGGGTCCAGAACAAAAGAAGCAGACTAAGGATAACAAATGCTTCTTCTGCAAGAGTCCTGGACACGTGAAGAAGGATTATGCCAAATATCATGCTTGGCGTGTTAATAAAGGGTTGCCTGAACTTCCGAAAGCCTTGTGATACTGAAAGATGCATCTATGTAGGAGATGGGAAGAAGGTAGAAGTTGAAGCCATAGGAAAATTTAGATTATTATTAAGTTCCGGTCATTATTTGGATTTAGAAGACACTTTTGTTGTACCGTCATTTAGACGGAATTTGGTCTCTATTTCTTATTTGGACAAATCGGGATATTATTGTTCATTCGGGAATAAATAATTTACTTTGTCTTTAAATTCGAATGTTGTTTGAACTGGTTTACTTCTGGTTATGATAATCTTTATTTGTTGGAAACTGTGGCTAACTATAATGAAACCTTGAGTGTGGAATCACGTGGGACTAAGCGAAAAATTGACAATTTCAATTCAGGAGTGCTTTGGCACAAGCGTCTAGGTCACATATCTAGAAATAGAGTTGAATGACTTGTGTCAGATGGAATTTTAGATTCCATTGACTTCACAGAATTTAACGTTTGTGTAGCAAGCATTAAAGGAAAACAGACTAAAGATAGGAAATTAGGCGCATATAGAGTTACAGACGTCTTAGAATTGATACATACGGACATCTGTGGGCCATTTCCAACTCCTTCTTGGAATGGTCAACAATATTTTATATCATTCATAGACGATTATTCTAGATATGCCTACCATTACCTAATTCACGAAAAGTCCCAATCAATAGACGTGTTCAAATCATTTAAGGCAGAAGTTGAGAATCAACTTAATAAGAGAATTAAAAAGGTCAAATCCGATCGTGGTGGTGAATACTACGGCAGATATGATGGTTCAAGTGAACAGCATCCGGGACCATTTGCCAAATACCTAGAGGAATGTGGAATCGTCCAACAATACACTATGCCAGGGTCACCCTGCATGAATGGTGTAGCTGAAAGACGAAACAAGACTCTTAAGGATATGGTAAGGAGTATGATTTGTCATTCCACCTTGCCAGAGTCACTCTGGGGAGAGGCATTAAAAACAGCAGCATACATTCTCAATAGAGTACCAACTAAGCCAGCGGCTAAAACACCTTATGAGCTTTGGATTAGGCGTAAGCCTAGTCTGAAGCACCTTCATGGTTGGGGATGTCCAGCTGAGGCAAGGCCTTATAGGCCGAATGAAAAGAAATTTGAACCCCGAACAATTAGCAGCTATTTTGTAAGGTACTCAGAAAAATCAAGGGGGTATAAATTTTATGATCCTAATTGTAGAACAATTTTTGAGACGAGAACGACAACGTTCTTTGAGGATATTGAGTTTGGGGGGAAGATTAAGGTTAAAGATTTTGTCTTTGAGGAAGAATCGGTAACAATTCCAGAACTGATTCTTCCACCAGTTGACTTTCCCATTATTGAACAAACTCAAGATGATCTGGTTGTTCAGGAAGAACAAAATCCAGATCAAATTCAAGATCCTCGAGAACAAGTGCCTCAAGAGCCAGCTCCATTGCGGAGATCCACTAGAGAAAGGAAAAGTGCTATTTCGGATGATTATGTAGTATTTATCAATGAGGTAGAGGAAAATGTTGGCATGATGAAAGACAACCCGATACACTTTCATCAAGCCATGCAAGATTCCCATTCAGATAAGTGGATCGAAGCAATGAATGAGGAGTATAAGTCTATGCAAGACAATTAAGTTTGGGAACTTATCCCATTACCTGAAGGAGTGAAACCCATTGGTTGCAAATGGATTTTTAAAACCAAGCAGGATTCCAATGGTAATGTGGAGAGATATAAGGCACGTCTTGTAGCTAAGGGCTATACTCAAAAGGAACGGATTGATTATAAAGAGACTTTCTCTCTGGTTTCATCGAATGACTCTTTAAGAATAATCATGGCTCTTGTTGCTTACTTTGATTTGGAGCTTCATCAAATGGATGTAAAGACAGCGTTTCTCAATGGCGACATTGATGAGACGATCTACATGGTGCAGCCAGAAAACTTTGTGTTGGGAGACCCAAAGAATATGGTGTGCAAACTAAGAAAATCCATTTATGGGCTAAAACAAGCTTCTCATCATTGGTACCATAAATTTCATCAAGTAATTCTCTCATTCGGTTTTGAGATGAATACAGTTGATGGTTGTGGGTATCATAAGTTCGATGGGAGCATACATATTTTCTTGGTATTGTATGTTGATGACATACTGCTTGCCACTAAGGATATAGGCATGTTGCACGAAACTAAGAAATTTCTATCAAAGCATTTTGAGATGAAAGATCTTGGTGACGCCTCTTTTGTATTAGGAATTCAGATACACCGAGACAAATCTCGAGGTATTCTTGGATTGTCACAAAAGAGCTATATCGATAAGGTTCTCAAAAGGTTTGGGTTACAGGATTGCAAACCAGGGGACACCCCCGTTGCTAAGGGAGACATGTTTAGTCTCAAACAGTGCCCTAAGGGAAGTTTGGAAATTCAAGAAATGCAAAAGATCCCTTATGCTTCAGCTGTAGGGAGTCATATGTATGCCCAAGTATGTACGCGTCCAGACATAGCATTCATAGTAGGGATTTTAGGCAGATATTTAAGCAATCCAGGTCTTGACCATTGGATAGCAGCCAAAAGGGTCATGAGATATTTGAAGAGAACAAGAAACTACATGCTCACATATAGGAGGTCAGACCAGTTAGAGATCACTGGGTACTCTGACTCGGATTTTGCGGGATGCCAAGACAGCTTAAGATCAACTTCAGGCTATGTCTTTCTGTTAGCTGGTGGAGCAGTTTCTTGGCATAGTGCGAAGCAAGGTCTTACTGCTTCATCAACCATGGCAGCAAAATTCGTAGCAATTCATGAGGCATCTGACCAGGGCATTTGGCTGAGAAATTTTGTCACGGGGCTGCAAATAGTTGAAGGGATTGAAAGACCACTCAAGTTGTATTGTGACAATAGATCAGCAGTCCTGTATTCTAACAATAATAGGAGCTCAACCAAGTCAAAGCACATTGACATTAAGTTCCTAGTTGTTATAGAGAAGGTACAAAGTGGACAGATATCCATAGAACACTTAAGAACAAACTCCATGATTGCGGATCCACTCACTAAAGGTCTACCACCCAAGGTCTTTCATGAGCAAACTGCTCACATGGGTGTGCTACAGTTTGAGGAATCTTGATTTTAGTGGGAGTTTCGTCCATTATGTAATTCATGTTCTATGTTTAATTGGAAAGTACAAATACATTGTATTTGGACTTTCTGATCAGAAATAAAGTTTAAAGTATTCAGTTTTGGTTACTTTGTAAATTTAAGTTATGGTATGATCTCATTCGGAAAAGTAGGACCAGTTGAAAATTGATCACATGCATTGACCAACTACATGTAATTTTCATGCTACACTTTTCACAATGGGTCTATGTCATTTAGTTGCGTCAGTACGGGTGATCATTGATGGGTTTCATTATGCTTATTATGATGAAAGCCTCTTTGGTTCTATGTGCTGTTATGATTAATGGACGGGACAATTTGGATTATACTCAAGGTAATTATAATGACATTTTTGACGTTATAAAGTCTAACACACTCCTAAGGATACATGTGTGACCAGTGGGAGATTGTAAGATTTATGGGTCACATATGTAATTAATTAATAAAGTGTGTTAGGGTCATTATATAATTAGCCAATAAACTAGGGGTCAAATAATATATAAAAGTTTATGGCTAAAGAGCATAATAGTTATGAAAATTAATAGTGTAGATATCAGGCAGTTTCTAATTTAATGAGGGGCTGAATTGGAAATACTGCAATTTGGGATATAACTAATAATAGTTATATATAGGGGTAGTGGTCCCCAAGGCAAACACAATAAGACTATTCAGTTTTACAAACCAAAAGGAGAAAACTCTCTGGTTCTCTTTATCCCCATCAAGAGAGCAAGGTCCTAAGGGTGTTTTGCTGAGGAAGATCACCCAACCCATTGGCTCTATCATCATCATCCCAGGATTTCATCAATGACAAATCCCACAGGTACGCTTCCACCTTTGGTTCTTCATCATGTAATTGGCATGGATTGTTGAGCACAACGTTATAGGGTTTTCCAACAATCACAAGATTTCATCATATGATTTAACTTGGGTCAACTAAGAGAGAATGAAAGTTGACGTGTTGACTTCTTCTTTAGTCTAGACTCAAAAGATTGATTTTTCACAGAGCATTGACCAAATGATCAAATTTATCAGAGCAAACGTTAAGGCTCATTGCTCTATGTCTTGACTCAGTTGCATAGCGGAGGATTGAAAAAAAAAATATTTTACTCAGACAATGACTATTTGAACTTGTGTTAGAGTATTTGCACTTAGAGAAATACATTTAAATATAAATTATTCTCACATGTATTGTGTTATTTTTCCGCCTATCTATCCTAGATTTTATCATCTTGTTTTAGGTCCACTATTTTGCAGTTTTAGCTTATTGAGGTACAAGGGTTATCATGTGTTAGGTACCAAACAACGAAGGATTCAATAATTAAATATACGTAGTAAAAGGTATTTAAAAACATTAAATAAAAAGTAGTTAAATACATCAAACTGTTTATTTTAGTTGGGCATGCCATTCCTTCATATCATAAAATTCATCAATATTTGAATTAGTATTAAAATTTTAGTTGGGCATGCCATTCCTTCAGATTATAAAATTCATCAATATTTGAATTTGTATTAAAATTTTCGACAATTCTTTTTTCAATGTATGTAATAAAATAATCAGCTAAAAAATCATCTTCCATTTTGTTTCTTAGTTTGATTTTCACAATCTTCGTAGGAAAAAATAATTTCTTACTTATAACGGTTGAAATAGGAAGATTCAATACCAAACGAATTAAACAATCAATCAAAAGATAAGTCAAATATTTCCTTATTTCCACTAATTCTTGACAAAGCTCAAAAATTGTTGATAGATTTCTCAATTTGGAATGAAAAGGAACATCGAGTTCATAATGTTGAACTGTTATTTCAAGGTACAACTTCTTTTGTTTGGTAAAATCATCAGGATAAAACTTCACTTTCAACTCAAAAATATTCTCCACATTGAGTTGAGTGATTTGTAACGATCTTTTGGTTCTAAAGCAGTACTCAAAGTAAGCAAGTCCACCGTAGTATCACAATTTACTATTAAACTCTTGCAATTGAGTATCAATTGTAGCAATGAACAAATTAATTCGATAAGAAAGTTTAGTTCAAATATTTTCTTGAGCTCGACCTCATTTAGGAATATATAAGCCATAACTCATTTAGGAATATACAAGCCATTTAGAAATATTTTCTTCACTTTCAATTGTAGCAATTTTCTTGTGCGCTTGTTATACTTGTTTTACACAGAACAAAACTACCATATATTCCTATTAGAACTACACATAACAAAACTACCATATATTCAGATCCCTTGCAGCATGCTATTTCCCAACAACTCAAATAATTTTCATTTCAATCACATACTGACACTCGTCTTCAATTATTTCAATTAGATATCATTCAGAGTATGTTGGACTGGAATTGTCAAAGTATTGTGCGATATAAAAATTGAACATAAATAAGTTAGAATTAAATATATACATAGTTTATATATGAAAATCAAATAATGTAAATAACGTACCATTTCTAGGATTATAGTTTGATTCATATCAATAATCTCCTTCATGAACTGCAATATATAGTACCCACAGTCGATGTTGTTAGTTTGACGAGGGCACTATAAAATAAAACATATAAGTCAATAAATATTTGTGCACTGATTGTAAATGAAATTTTAAAGTCAATAAATATAATCAGATTTGTTAGAAGCAAACACTTAAGGCTATTATACTATTTAAGGCTATTTTGTGTTCAATTTCTTAGGGCTTTTATCCAAGTTTTTGGTATTTAGTGAGTTAAATACCAAAAATATATTTTTGGAAATTGGATTAAAATTATTTGTTGGAGAATAATTTATTTATGTTACGAATAATTTAATACTAGATAATTTTGTTAAAAATATCCCTAGTTGCAAAAACTTTTATCTATCAATTGAGTTGCGACGAGAGTAGATATTTTTATCAAATGGTTTGAGAGGTTATGGGTGAAATGGTAATTTTGATAAATATCCAGATATTTTTAGATATTTGTTAAGTTATAATATATATATATATATATATATATATATATATATATGTTTGGAGGGAAAAAGAAAGGAAAAGAAGGAAATAGAAAAGAAGGAAAAAGGAAGAAAGGAAAATAGAAAGAAAAGGATTTCCTTCGTGAGAACGTCTTCTTCCTCTCCCTGTTGCTCGCGAATTCCATCTTCTTTCTTCTCGCTTCATTTCCGTTGCTTCCTTTTGCTTCAAGAAAAGGAACCAATGCTTAGTGGGTGAGAAAGCAAGGATTTCTTAGCTTCATTCTTCTTCTCGTGTTTTCAAAACCGTCAATCGCAAACCTTCACTTTTTCCTAGATCTAAGCTTTGTTTCAAGAAGTGGTAACAGGGAAAGTTTTTCACCTTCACGCTACGGTGCTAGTAAATCAACTTTAGAAGCGATGGTGAGAGCGAAGATTTTATTGGAATTACTTGCGGTACCCTAATCGCTCGTTAAAGCTAACGTTAAGGTAAGGGTTCCTTCCAAACTTTTAGTTTGCATTCAGGGACTTATCTGTGGTTGGGTGGAAAGGAAATTTGTTAGGGTTGAAATGTTGATTTGGGGAAAATGAATTTAATACTTTTATGGATGAAATTTTAGAGTTGGGTTTTGGTGATATTGATGAGTGTTTTGTGGAAAATGAATTTAACTCATTTATGTGTGGTTTTGAGGAAATTAAATTTGATGTCTTTGAGTGGTGGATTGTGATGATTTGTGTTTTTCATGTTCATAATTAATATTATAAATTTTGAGATGTGTTTGTGTGAATTTTGTGGAAAAATTAATTGATGTTATTTGGTGCGAATTGTGGATTGAATTTTAGAATATGTCTGAGTATGCTCTGTGTGGAATAGGATGATCATTAGTTAAGCGAGTATTAAAAATGGGGAATCTTTTAATATCAATGTTTACTTAATGATTGTCGTGAAAATCGTTAGAGTTAAATGAGTATTAAAAATGGGAAATCTTTAATATTTGCATTTACTTAATGATTATCATGAAAATCGTTAGAGTTAAATGAGTATTAAAAATGAGGAATCTTTTAATATCTGTATTTATTTAATGATTGTCGTGAATACAGTAAGAGTATGCTCATGCATTTCTTTGTCCATGGCGACCGGATTTGCCATGGTGATAGTGGTGACCGGATGGGCCACGAGATGATTCCATGTGATTTGTTGGTTCATCTTATCCTCGAAGGGACTGTCGCGTCGTGTAAGGTCTGCGATAGACTGCACATTTTTGATAAATCATGCTGACTCGTGATAGGTGGCACCTCGGTAAATAGTACTTCGGCCTATGATAGGCGGTACATTTACGATTTACGTTTTTAGTAAATCATGCTGACCCGTGATAAGTAGCACCTTAGTAATTTAGTACTTCGGCTTGTGATAGGAGATACAATTATGATTTACGACCCTTTGAGGAGGGTTTTGATTTGGAATTTTGAGTCATGTATTTTGGCATATACGCATTGCATTAGGGTGCTTGGCACACGAGTCGTATTTGATTCAAGATGATGATTAAGTGTTTAATCTCAAGTTGTCATGGTGATTGTGTTATAATTGCCAAGTGTGGATGTTTTCCATTTGTGTGTAAGTGTGATTGATTGCTTAACCATTTCGAAACTCAAGTTGTCGTGGTGATTCTGCTTTAATTGCTAAGTGTGAATGTTTTGGAATTGTTTGTAAGTGTGATTGATTGCAAAACCGTTGCAAAATTCAAGTCGTCATGGTGATTGTGCTATAATTGCTAAGTGTGATTGTTTGGATTTTTGTGTAAGTGTTGATTGATTTCGAAACCTTTTTAAATGCTGAATTTTGATGTTTTTCTGCTACTGTCTGATGTGTATTCGAATACAGAAGGTTGTATTCGAATACAAACATGTTGTTTTTGCTATTGACTTATGTTGTTTTTGCCGCTGTAAAAGGTGCATTCAATATATGTATTATTATTCACCTATTACAACGTTTTTTTTAAAAAGTGTCGTAAAAGGACATTCTTATTTTAGTATTATTAAAAAATGTTGTAAATGGAATTTTTAAAAAACTTTATGATTGTTGCTTGAACAACCTACAATCGGCCATGTCTCTTAGGAGATGCAATCACAACATTTACAATCAGTGTCAAATTGGAATAAAATGTATTAACATAACTAACTTCTTTAGCAGTGTAACTAGAGCAAGTTGGGCAAGACAATGGATATAGTATGCATAACCACGATCTTTCAAGAATAACGCTTGTAACTCATTCACTCATAATGCATATTCCTAACTCCATCATATACTTGACCATGAAGATTTTGAATATCATGACAATGACGAGATAAAACACCTACAGTTTAATTCTTCAGTGTTAAAGAAGTATTGGGAACATGAATGAGATTAAAAAATCTCTTTTGAATTTAACAATCTTTAACCACGAATCTCAAGACTATAGCCATCTGTTCCTTTTTTGAATCATCTCTAGCTTCATCAATTATAAGACAAGATAAATCATCAATCTCATCTCCTATTGTAGCACGAAACCTTCTAGCAAAAATATATAAAATTTCTTTTTGAATCTTAAGTGAAATATATTGAGCATTTCTAGAAGCATTTTCAATAACATTTTCAACATTAGAATAACAAGAAAATTTCTATAAGCTTTATTAGCTCAATAAAATTTCCTCTAATAAATGAGTCAATGCTTTCATCATTACCCTTAAATGGACACACTTTCAAATGTGAGCCATTGAACCGCTTTATAAAAGTCTTTAATCATAAGTGATTGGTTGCAATAATTTCAGCACCTTGTTTATCTAAAATTTCTCAATATGTTGAGATTGATCCATCAAATCATCACAAAATTTTAGGCATCCGTGCAATGAAATAGGACCAACTCGTTCATGACATAAAAAGCACAATTCGTTCCATCATTAACTTCTTTCCAATTTCTAAATCCTACACCTGCAAAAGCATTTCTTCCATCATTTCGATCACCATGATTGTTATTGAACAAGTAGCAAGGCAAACAAAGTGCAACATCCTTTTGAGGTGAATATTCTAATCAAATTGGGAATTTTTTAAACCAAAAAGTTTGAAAGTGTCATCAATAAATATCAAAATTAAAAGATGGAAATATTATATTTGTAGGTCGATATGATCCGACTCTTATGCAAGCTTTGTGAATCTTATCACGTTGGTCAACATAATATTGTCAAATAGAACAATATTTTTTGGGATCCTTCTGTAATAAAGAGATGTTGACTTCTTCTTCTACTCTATAAACTTTAGAGAGTTGTTTAGTATTATCTACTATTTGTGTGACACACGACAATGTTTAAGAATTACTATCTTAACAGGTTTCATTTACTTTTCTTTTAAAATATGCATCAATGGTGAATGATTTTCCCATAATGCTCCTATAATAATATGATTGTTAATAAAACCAAATTGAAAGTAAAATACCAACGTGTGTATATATCTAAATAAATTGAAAATTAATAAAAGAACCTAAACACTCTTAAAAATTAAAATGGATTTACTAATTATAACAACACTGTTTACAAAAAAAAAAAAAAAAAGAAATAGTCAAAAAGGGACATTGTTGTTATCTGAGTTCGAGTTATCATCTTGCTTACTCTAATTTGATAGTAATGGAGTGACGACACAAACTCTTCTCACATTATTTTGCCTTGTTAATTGTTATGACTTTTTAATATTTTTTGTAACTTAATATTTTTATAACATATACTTTTTTTGACAGATTAGAACATAGAAAAATCAAAATATTTCATAAAATAAAAAATTTGAACCCAATCCTTAACTTTTATTCTCACATGCGGATTTACTCATAAAAAGTCAAGTGCAGAATTGGCGCTGGCAATCTAGCACTAAGATGCAAAATAAGAAGCATGTTACTATTTTCAACTTCCTCTTCCTAACATACATTAATATAGTATTATAATATATACCCTACTATTATATATGTTATATTTGTTGAAATGGTTAATTTAGTTAGACTTTGTTAGTAATGATTAGTTAGTAGTTAGTTTTCTCATTCTATTATGCTATAACTAACTAAGTGATACAAGCTATGAGTTAGTGTTTGTATAAATACCAATGAAACAATGAAATAAAGTGTGTGCATTTTACATCATCAATATTCTCTCATTTCTAAAGTTTTCTCAATATTGTCATTCACCCGTCTTCATCATTGTGAGTGTATGTAAGTGCAAGATCAATCGTTATCTTAAATTAGTTTCCAGATGTGGTATTTAGAGCAAGATTGTGATCATGTTGAATCTATCAAATGGACACGTCTTTGAAAATCTTCCAATTATTGATAGGAAAAACTATAATAAGTGGTGCAAACAAATGAAAATGGTGTTTCTATATCAAGATGTGTAGCACATTATGAAGTTAGGTGTCGACTCCCTCTTTGAAAATCCTTCAAAAGTGCAAAGAACAACACATGAGGAATCCAATAAGAAATATTTCAAATCATTGTTCATTATTCATCAGTGTGTTGATGTTGTGAATTTTGAAAGAGTTGATAAAGTTGAATCTTCAAAGGTGGTTTGGGAAAATTTAGAGAAAGCTTATGCTGGAGATTGGAAGATGAAGAAGGTGAGGTTACAAACTCACAAGCGACAATATGAATTATTTCAAATTGAAGAAAAAGAGGAAGTTAATGCATTTTTCATAAGATAATATTTTGGTGATCTGTACTAGAGAATAATTGTAGTGATAGTGTTATTGATCAATCTGTACTAGAGAATATTTTTGAGATCTTTATTACCAATGCTTGATCATGTGGTGGTCATTGAAGAGACAAAGAATCTTGTAGATATGAACATTCAAGAATAGCAAGGGTCCATTGAAGCACATGAACAAAGAATGAAATATCGCAGTGGTGAAAAGAATTCAGAAAAGTTGCATTACAAGTACAATCCAATAACAAAGACAAAATAAGTAGAGGTAAATGGAAGGTGGAAAAGGGAGAAATTACGACAACGCAAATGCTAGAAATCAACAAGATCATAATGTTAATAATCAAGGAGGTTCAAAAGGCGGCTCAAGCAATCATCAAAGAGGAGGCATCAGTCGAAAAGGCAGAGGTGGCAAAAAGAAGTTTGGTAAGTAGCATTCAATGTTACAATTGTCAAAAATGGGGCGTTTTTCAGAAGAGTGTTGCTTAGAAAACAAGAGAGAATCTCAATAAGATGATGCAAAGTTTGCTCATGAAGAAGAAGATGATGAGCCTGTAATGCTAACGGTGACCACAAAGGAATATGAAGTAGGAACAAACTTGTGGTACTTGGACAAAGATTGTTCAACTCATATGTCTGGAACGAAAGATTGGTTCATCAATCTTGATGAATCAATATATAAAAATTGAAGTGAAATTTGTTGACAATAGCACACTTATTGCAAATCGTGTAGGAGAAGTTCTAATTTAGAAAAAAGATAAAAACAATCAAAGATTTCACAAGTTCTATTTATCCTTGGAATTAAGTGTAATCTACTTGTAAGAATAGAACCACACCTAAGAGGGGGGTGAATTAGCTGTTTAGAAATTTTCTTATTTTGATAGATTTAGTGATCGTTTTATACTCCATAACATCACTTCAAATTAGTGGTCATCATTCCTAGAGATTTTATGAACAAATGCAATGATCCAGAGCCATTTCAAAATTGAAAAATTGCATTGTTTTGTAGTTGTATTCGATTATAGCTTGTGTGTAGTTGAATACACCTTTGTAACGTTCAGTTTTTATTTAAACTTTCAACATCGTATTTGAATATGAAACCTTGTATTCGAATACAACTAAGTGAATTTTTTCACGGACTTGTTTTTGTATTCGACTTCACCAGGTTGTAGTCAAATACAAATGTACAATCTTAGCCATTGACTTAGAACTTGTATTCGACTATACTATCTCGTAGTTGAATACAAATGTTTAATATTAGCTACAAACGTAGCTCTTGAATTCGGCTACACCATCTCATAGTCGAATACAAATGTTTATGTATTCGACTACAATATGATGTATTCAAATACAACATTATATTTTGTCAAAAAATATTATTTTCAAACATTGTTTATGCATTTTTGACACTATAAAAATCCTTTTTGATGCATATGCTAAAATGAAATATTCTCATGTGCATTTGAAATATAAGAATGTTAGATTGCATCATGTACAATTACATTATATATCTTCTAATATATTTGACCATAGTTGACTTCGATTATTTGACTTCTTTTTGAGCTTGCAACTTGATCACTTCCTTGATCTTTGTCTTCATTAAAAACATAAGTGTTTTACACTTCTAAGTGTTGGTCAGCTACTTGAGAAAGTTACATGATGAAACTTGAGGATAAGTAGTTGAAAATGTATAATGAAAAGAACATACTTATTTTAAATGCCCCTATATCAAAGAATATGAACTTTAAGATAGAAATTCAGGTGTTGGAGCATAAATGTCTTGCCATAGCAACAAGTAGAGAGGAATGGATCTAGAATTTTAGGTTAGGACACTTAAATTTGGAGATGTCAATAAGATGAGTAGATAAGGAATGGTGAGAGGCCTACCTCAAATACAAGAGCCAACTGAAATGTGTGAAGATTGTGCTAAATCCAAAAAAAAAAAATAGAAGTTCTTTCAACAGTCATATTGAAGTCAGGTCAAAGGAGAAGTTGGAAAGGATCTATTTAGATGTATGTAGCCCTATGCAAGTTGACTCAATTGAAGATAATAGGTACATTGTAACTTCCATTGATGATTTCACTAGAAAGTTATTGACATGAATCAGAAGAAAAGTGAGGTGATAAATGTCTTTAACAAGTTCAAAGTGATGGTTAAGAAATAATATGGACATTCAATTAAAGTCTAAAGAATAGATGGATGAGGAGAATATGTGCCAAAATAATTGGATGAACTCTATGAGAAGGGGGGATTATGGATGAAATAATACCACCTTACACACCAAAATATAATGGTACTGTAGAAAGAAAGAAAACGACCATTATGAACATCGTAAGAACTATGTTGAAAGTTAAAGGGCTGCCAAAGTTTTTGTGGGGAGAAGCAATGGAAACTGCCACCTATATCTTGAATAGATGTCCAACAAAGGCGCTCAAGGGAGTGACACTTGAAGAAAAATGATTAAGAATCAAACTAAGCCTTAGCCATCTAAAGATCTTTTGTTTGATAATACAAACAAGTTCCAGATCAACTTAAAAGGTAGCTAAATGATAAAGGATAACAAATGGTATTGGTTGGATACCATGTAACAAGAGGATATAAATTGTATGATCCTATTAGTAAACAAATAGTGATCATTAGGGATGTATTAGTTGATGAGGTTAATGAATGGACGTAGAACACTTAAGAAATTGTTGGAAATTTATGGCCTCTATTTATTAAAAAATTATATGAAACTTCTTTACTAATTTTACAAGATTATTAATCAGGTTAACAATGACGGTTTACAGAATTTATTCAAAAACAAAGATTCACAATTGAATGTATTATCAGTATAAGTGTACAGATACAATGCTTATTCAAAAGATTAATCAAGACAGAAATTCACCAATACAAACATTCAAGAATAAGCATTCAAGCAATATCAAAATAAAGAGAAAAGATAAGAAAATTGTGCACCAGGATTTATATTGGTTCGGCTATCAGTTTGATAGTCTACTTCTAGTCCTGAAATCTAAACCAGACTTCAGCCTCACAAGATCAAGTAGAGACTTCTTCTTGATGTACACACGCACCAACAAAGATAGTCACCAGTTTACACACTGGATTTTTCAGAACTTTCTTTACAGATTATTTTTACAGAAAATATAAAAGGGGACTAATGATGATGACTCAATCACAATATGAATTTCACACAAAAGGAATTTGTCAAATGAGTATTTTGTGTGTGGTTACAATTATTTCTCTCAAAGTGTTTTTCCTATTTTCAGTGTTATGAAAACCGTGTCATGAATAATTGTTTCAAGTGTTATGTATTAGTTATTAGATAATGTGATTGAATCAGTTTATAAATGTTCAGATAAACATCAATAAAATCAATTCCTCAATCGATTTTATAAAAGTTTAAAACCAGCTTAATCGATTGCCCAATCGATTATCGCGTTTCTTGTTTTTCTTGAATCTTGTAAATATAATAATGAAACGATTTGCCAATCAATTCTTTTAATCCACAAATCAGAACCTGAAGCTAAGTTCATATTAGAATCGATTGGATAATCGATTATAAGTGTTTTGTTCAAACAACTAGATCAAAACAATCGATTACTCAGTCGACTCACATACATTGACATAATCGATTTGGCAATGAGCTGAATTCTCCCTGTAACTCAAACATTTTTCCCAATCAATTTGCCAATCGATTTTGCTGGTAACAGTGACTCAGACATTTTACTCCAATCGATTTGTCAATCGATTCGACTGATCACAGTGACTCAGATGTTTTATTCCAATCGATTTGGCTTGTTACAGTAGCTCAGCTATTTAGTCAAAATTGATTTACCAATCTATTATGCAATATGTTTCTGATGAGTGATTAACTAATTCATTCGTTCAATCGATAACCTAATCGATTGCCACAAAACATGCAGTTTAAGAAACTTAATTCAATTGATTGTCCAATCGATTTGGTTTATCACAAAACTCATTCCTGATGAAAAACTTTTTCCTAATCGATTTGCCAATTGATTACCTTAATAAGAGCTTGGTTGTGTGAATTACAAAATCGATTACTCAATTGATGTCCCAATCGATTGTCCAATTGATTGGTTTAAACCCAGAACTCAGGTTTCACTAAAAGCCTTTAAGTAATCGATTTCCCAATCGATTTACTTAGTAAATACTTTGGTTCTGAGTCATACAATTGATTCATCAATTGATCTATCAGTTGATTGATTTATTTCCTTATTTTATGATTTCATTTTTACTTTGACAAATACTTATGTATGAAACCATATTAATGAGTCTACTAATTAACTACTATAACCACTAATCACACTATACGTATTTGCATCTTTCTCAAGCACATCCTCCAATTTTGGTTGATTCCTTGAGTTCCAAGCTTATGTCCAAGTGTGTAGTGTTTGGTTGTTTTTCCTGAAATGTTACTCAGTTCAAACTGTTAGTTTTACCAAATGATGCATGTACATTGTTTGTTTGTTAATTTTGTCAAAATCATGTTTAGTGATGATAACATCTGTAGAGAATAGGGGTGGGAATAGGCCAGGCTAGACCAAGCTTTGAAAGGCCTGAGTCTGGCATACAATGAATTTTTTAGGCCTAAGCCTGACCTACAGCCTATCATAGGTTTTTTTTTCAGCTTGATCCTGGCCTACAGCCTATCATTGTATGGCCCGGAAGTGGTTTATAATGTGATGTGAGGTGACAGGTGTAATGATGATTTTTATAAAAATATCAAGATATTTGTTTAGATATTTATTATATATATATATATATGTATGTATGTATATATGAAAGGCAAAAAAAAAAGGAAAGTGAACATCTCTCTGTTTCACGCGTGCCTTCCATCTTTCTTCTACAATCATCAGTATTGTTATTCTTGGACATCGTAGATTTTTACCTAATAGTCATCAGTATCATGGATGGAGAAATGCATTCAATGGAAAATCAGAGGAAGGTAAAGCTCCTTTAGCACCGACTGGATATAAAATACTTGAAAATGTACAAGGTTTGACCAATAAATTTGGCAAACCTTTTGCGAGAGAGCTGGTCAAAATTGGGTGGAAGAAAAAGTCAATTTTCTTTGAATTGTCATATTGGAAATCATTATATATAAGACATTTCCTCGATGTGATCATATTGAAAAAAATGTATTTGAATGTGTTATTGGTACTTACTCAATGTTCCAGGAAAGTCTAAAGATGGCATCAACGGAAGATTGGACTTGGTCGATATGGGAATAAGAAATGAGTTGGGTCTCGTAAAGAAAGGAAATTGCACATATCTACCTCCAGCCGCTCATACTCTATCTAGAAAGGAAAAAATTGTTTTATGTAAATTTCTACACGAAGTTAAAGTTCCAGAAGGATACTCTTCAAACATTAAAATTTGGTTTGTATGAAAGACCTCAAGTTAAAAGGTTTGAAGACCCATGGTTGTCATATTCTAATGGAGCATTTGCTACCAATAGGTATACGTTCCATTTTACTTGAAAAAGTTCGATGAGCCTTAACTAGATTATGTTTCTTCTTCAGGGAAATTTGTAGTAAAGTGATCGACCCTCATAAATTACCGACATTGTAGAGGGAAATTGTTGTTACTTTGTGTGAGCTTGAAATGTATTTCCCACCCTCGTTTTTTGATATAATGGTTCACCTTACTGTTCATCTGGTTAAGGAGACACAACTTTGTGGGTCACCTTATATGAGATGGATGTATCCGATAGAACGATATATGAAAATATTAAAAGGGTACGTAAAAAGTAGAAGTCGACCATAAGGTTGTATTGCTGAATGGTACATTGTTGAAGAGGCTGTTGAATTTTGTACTGAATTTTTGTCCAATGTTGAATCCATAGGGCTTCCAATGTCTCGTCATTCGGGAAGAATATCAGGAGAAGGGATAGTTGGAAGGAGACTACTAACTATATCAAAGACAGAATGGGAGTAGGCACAATTATATGTTCTGAACAATGATGATGAGGTTCAACCGTATGTTACAATACACATGGATCAGCTATCTCGTTTGAACATGAATAGGAATCAAAATTGGATAACTCGAGAGCATAATCGAAGTTTTATAACATGGTTAAAAAATCACATAAAGTCGAAGTTTGATATAGACCCCATATCAATTTCACAGAGATTGAGGTGGTTAGCAAATGGTCCAAGCATACATGTCATTTCTTACACTGGTTATGTTATTAGCGGCTACACATTTTATACCAAAGAACAAGATGATCAGACCACTATGCAAAATAGCAGAGTCACTCTCGTAGCTGAAGCGATGGATGTCTCAAGTGCAAAAGACAAAAACCCAATATACGCAAATCTATCATAGTTTGGGGTTATCGATAATAATAATGGCGTTCGGATTGATGAGTCAGGGTTCTTGCTTGTCGATTTTAATAGGGTGGGAGACAAAGACGAGCCTTTTATTTTAGCGTCGCAAGCTCAACAAGTATTTTATGTCACTGAACCTTCTGATGATAAATGGTATGTTGTCCTATCGACCAATAAAATAAGTGATGATAACAATAATGATCAAGATGTTGGTAATGATATTTTATTTGCAACATCACAACAGCCACATGAAATTGATTCAACTGTTAATGGTTTATATCTTAGAGATGATCATGATGAGGGAATTTGGATTAATCCATCGTTTCATATTGTAAATGGACAAACAAATGTGAATCCCACCAGGAAAAGAAGAAGGGCATCTTAATGTACATGTTTAATTGTTTTATATAAGCCATGTAATCTGAACTGTGTTAATGTAAATTTAATTGTTTGAACATTTCTTGTATATAACCAGATATGTATTTGATTTTCTGATTAATATATTTTCTGATTATATTTAGCTTGATTTGAGTGTTTAATACTAAGTTCATGTAATTTAATATAAACTAGTAATTTACATGAACTGAACTGAATATAAATTAGTAATTTATATGAACTGAACTGAATTGAACTAAAAAAGAGTCTTAAATATAAAAATAAAACAAGAAGGCCTTTTACAGCGCTTATTTGAAAAAGCGCTGTAAAAGACCCATTTAAAAATAAACAAAGGAGGCCTTTTAGAGCGCTTATATGAAAAAGCGCTCTAAAAGGCTTTAAAAAAATATTCATATAACATAGTAAAACAAGGAGACCTTTTACAGCGCTTATTTGAAAAAGCGATGTAAAAGACCCTTTTAAAAATAAACAAAGGAGGGCTTTTAGAGCGCTTATATGAAAAAGCGCTGTAAAATGTAACACCCCAAAATTTATAATAAACTATTTTATTAATTAAATAGAATTTTAAATAATTAATTTGATGTTAAAATTATTTTAGAATATATGTTGATAAATTTTGTGAATAATTTTAGTGATATGGATGTTTTCTATGATTGTGTTGGTTTGATAGATATTATATTTAATGAGCAATATAAATAATAAATATTTTACTTTATTATTTTACATATCTTTCTAAAAATAAAAGTATTTTAGTGTAATATTTTAAAGAACAAGATTTTATATGATTTTAAGTGTATATGTGAGTTGGTAATTAATATGATATTTTCTTACATGTTTGACTAATGTTAAGTGTGTACATATTTAGATTTTAATCATTTTTAAGTATCTCTTATTTTAATAATTTCTAAATATATCTTATTTTAATTATTTATAGAATCTTGAGATCGTAGTAATATTGTGTTTGATTTTCTTTGTTTTTATATACTTATTTTTGAATTGTAATTTTATATATATATTTATTATGATTTAGTAATTTACATAAAATATTATTGTTATCTCTATTTATTTTATAATTTTGACTATTTTCTAATATGATGGTATTGTTATAATATGAATATTTTGAGAAATAAGTATAATTGTAGGGATTATTTTGAACGTGAAAGTTTCTATTATTAGTAATATGTTTTTTTATATATTATTTTAATTACTCTAATTTAGAAAATATTACTAAAGTTTGGAAAACTAAATGGGGTTTGGAGGAATATTAAAAAGGAGATTAAATAATTATTAGTTTAATTTTAACAAAATAAAAATAATAATAGTAAAATATAAATAAAGAGACCAATGGGGTTGACTCTATGAACCCTAATTGTTAATAATATAAAATAAACAAAAGAAGGGGAGAGAGTTGGAAGGGCAGCCGTAGAACCAAAGAGTAAACACAACAACAACCTATCGTTTGACACTGGAGAGCCATAACTGTCCCATAAAAGTTTCTCTGTTTTCGTCCAAATTTTAGTATGTTGTTTTACTCATTTATCTATTCAATTAAACACAATTTTTCAGATTTTTAACAACCCGAATTTCTCCCTAAAATACCCGATTTCTCCGTTTACAGAAATCCTTATTTTGCACCGTTCTTCTTCACCGTAAGTCCGATTTTAGTGAAACCAACGCCAAAACGATCGTGTTAAAAGTGGCTATTTTATCCACTGATTGGTTTTCTGATTTATGGTAATTTTCTTTGACCGAATTTCGAAATCAGTTTTTAGACTATTTTCTCATAATTTATTTTTGACGTTTACCCATAAATTGTCGAGTTAGATCGATTAAAGGACAAAAAGTCAAAGAACAAATATTGTTTGCTCGTGGAATTGTACTCGTGTCTGAAAGCGTCGAAATAAGGTAAGGGGTGAGAGAGCGTTTGAATTCATGAGTATAATATATTGTGAGATGAACGGGAAAACCGTATTTCCCAACGATTCATCCGGGGCTTGCTACGTACGGCAGTAGCCCTTTGAGAGATAAATTGATTAATTTGAAATATGAGAATTGTGAGATTAAAATGTGAAATAGAAATTTTTATAAGGTGTTGATTGATTTAATTTTCGATACTTGTGTGGTAGTTGATATTTGTTATTATTGTGAAGTTGGATGTTGAATGAAATTATGTGTACATGTTTGCTTACGTGATGATAATGAAATATGGATGATTATTATTTGTTATTATTGTGATGTGATTATGAAATATGGATGCATGGTTTGATATATGCTTATGTGATGATGATGATGATTTTTGATTGATGATAGTGATGTTATAAAATTGTGATGAGCTTATATATTGATCATGATTATTTATGATTAATGATATTATAAAATTGTGATGAAAATATTGAAGTACCCCATACTTGATGAGATAGTGATGATTCTTAAATACGATGCTCTTAAGGGAGTAGTCTAAGCTAACGGGGGGAGAAAATAAATATTGTGAATGTTTGAAGTGGAGATTATTTTGTCATCATATAGGTAGGGCCTGACAAGCCTAGTGATTCTGGGGAAGTACAACTGAATGAGCCTGATCGTGGCGGTCTGCTGTCGAGCCTTAAGGCAAGATTGTTAGACCTTGGAGGTATTCCGGTGGGGAATTCCTAGGTGACTTGGAGGTAGCGCTCCAAATGTCGGGAGCTACCATGCAACACACGTTTACCTCGACTGTCACGTATATGTGTCTCGGGTTTTGAGTTGAGGGGATCTATGAGGACAGGGCCAATTTGAATTGTCCGTCCACCGGGATGGTGGCATAGTATCATGGCCTCCTAACCAAGTACTTCAGAGTTAGAATGGTACCACATTGTGAAGTAGAGTCTAAGCTCATGCATAACATTGCATTTCCTTGTGATTGTTTTATTGTGATCGATGTGTTTCAAAGGTAATATTAATAAGATGATTTGATGCATATTATAATGAGATGATTAATTTACTTGAGTGACTTTGATGTTATATTATGATACTATTTAATTAAATATTTTGATATATCGTAAAGTGATTATGATACGGTTCTATTATGATTGTTTGCGTGTTCTTCTTACTCATATTATACTATTAACATGATTTCAAAACTCACCTCCTTCGTTGTTTGTGTTTGACTGGCTGGGCCCTGCGTTTGCGAAATCGCAGTTATTACAGGTTAATGAGTCTTGAAGTTCAAGTTTGGGTGGAACCCCGCTCTGATAGGTGATACCGGGAATAAGGGTTTTAATTTGTATTTTACTTATTTAATTTGAATCAAATTTTTGTATGTAAACCTTAGAAGTACTAATAAGTTTTTAGAATTAAATCAAGTAATTATACTTAAATCAAGTTTATTGAGATTAAATTGTTTTATTTGAGTAATAAAATTTGAATTGGTGCATGTGTACTTTGAGAAACGTGATATCCTAAATTAGTTACAAAAGATTTTATTTTCTTGAAAATATAATTCTATTTATCCGCTGCAAATTTTATAGGAATATGATAAAAATTATTATATATATATATATTATTGTGGGATTTAGGGTGTCACATTAGTGGTATCAGAGCAGGTCTGTCCAATCAGGCCGAATGGGTCGAATATCGATTCAGTGTTAGTCGAATGTCAGTCGTGTCAATTGTGTTTTCTTGTGTAGTAATTATTTTCACTATGATTGTTTTCCCGTTATATTATTGTATTAAGTGTTATATGCTTTTGGTATTATTATACATATTTTTGAGATTACTAATTCAGTGTTTAATATTTGCTTCCTCTAATTGTGTTATGGATTCTACATTCCTACCTAAATGAGTAAATAAAACATGAAATTACTTGTAAAGATTTGAGTTAGCTTTAATTGTTAACAAGATTATGTTAGTTATTTGTTGCTTATTGAACTATGATTTTTGCGCCCTTGTTTTATATGAATAGTTGTAAGTAATAATTTTGATTGACCAGCTGTATGTTTCAAATTACTAATCTCATTCAGGTAATCTTAGTTATCAAATGTCATACCTCACTAGTTAGTTGTTTTAAAATATTTATTTTTGATATGTATTTGTTTAAAGTGTTTGATCTAATAACTAATTGATTGAAACATTGATTTTCGTATGGATTATATGTTTAAAACTTCAAGTATTGACTTTTAATAGGTACAAATTATTATTATTATGTTGAAACTCAATTTAGAGAAAAAAGGATGTTTCGTTCGAAACTTTGAGTTAGATAGGAAATATGTCTTTTACGCTTAAAGTTTTAATTTTGACTATAAATTTATTATTTTTATTTTATGTTGGTTTGTGTTAAAAAAATTTGATTTTAAATTGTGAATGTTAACTTTAAATCACTTGAAAGTGTTGATGGTTGTATCTAGATGAGTAGAGTTTTGATATTGGTTTTGAAAACAATTTAGAATGTTCGTCATGATTTAGATAGTATGAAATTCATATTATTAGCACTATTAATTCTTGAATATTAGAGATTGGTAGAACTTAGAATTTTTTTAAATGATATTTTGAAGGAGTTAAAGTTTACTTATTTTGTATGATGAAAAAAAAAA
>JBBPBT010000524.1:1439763-1451640 GCA_037974875.1 Cicer bijugum
ATTTTTTTTTTTGGTATTAAAAGATTATTAATCCTTTTTAAATAATTTAAGTGTTTGCAATCAAATTTTAGAGTATTGATTAACCACTAAAATAATTTATGTACTACGAGATTTATTTTAATTTTATGATTGTTATATTAACTTGGAGTAAAATAGTTGCATACTTTACCTATTAATTTAAAAATCTTTGTTTCAATCTTTGTTAAATGATAAAGATTGATTAAAAGTAAAGTTAATTAATAATTTATTTGTGATCAATTTCTAAATATTGGATTGGCATGAGGATATTCTACATCATGATGTCAATTGATGAATTAGTTGTATGCATGTATATGATTATGTAAATACGAAATTGTTGTGTTTCAAGTATTCTAATTTTTGGGAATTAAGGTATAGAGTTAGAGTAATCGAAAGCATTTAAAAGTGGAATAGTTCTATATGTCTTCAATCGAATTATTGATTATACGTTGATGTTAGTGTCCTTTCTTTTGTTGTTGTAGCTAGTTGTAAATTACGAATAAATTATTGTGAATGTGTAATTAAGTGAGTTTTTAACATGAAGTAAGGAGTAGGAGTTGTGGCGCCGCCTTCGCACTCCTGAACCACGTTAAAGATACTTTTAATTATTCATATTTGAATTTGAATGACTGCAGTTATAGTTCCTTAAGTAGTTGACTACATGAGTAGGAGGGACTAGCTACCCCGATGACTCATCGTCAATAAAAGAGACAACGATAACTCATTATTTTGTTAGAAGTACCTTTTAATTTTATTTTTTAAATAGTTAAAAAAAAAACACTTTCATTGCTTATATCAATTGAATGAATTTAATTATTAATAAATTTTATTAGGAAATAGTATCTTTATCATTAGTTTTTTTTCCTCCTTGATTATATACAGAGTATGTTTTTGTAGAGTAACTGATTATAAATTATTATAATATTTTTAAGCTGTTAGATGTGTTTAATATCTTAAAAATTGCTCTATTTGTCCGACCTAAATTAAATTTATTGAATGTTTGGTGGTAGGATTCAGATTTTGTTTTAAGGAGTAAAACTAGTAATATTTGGTTTGAAATAACTAGTTGAAATTGACAAATGTGTTTCACTTAACCAAACTGAAGGAACTACATTATTATTGACAAAACATATATGTTATGTAAATTACAGTGAGTAACTCTATGATATTTTATTTCATAATTGAATGATGAATGTTATAGACATTTAACTTCATAATTGAAAGATAAATATTGTGTGTTTAATTGATTTATTTTGTCATGTTAGTCCATCATGCTATGTTGATTTTCTACATGTTGTGCTTAATTGGATATTGAATATCTTAAATATATTTATAGACTAAGTTTGAATCTTGAGGGTGATAAGTTGGATATTAGTTCACTCACCGAAAATTTCGAGGACGAAATTCTTTAACAGGGGGAGAATTGTAACACCCCAAAATTTATAATAAACTATTTTATTAATTAAATAGAATTTTAAATAATTAATTTGATGTTAAAATTATTTTAGAATATATGTTGATAAATTTTGTGAATAATTTTAGTGATATGGATGTTTTCTATGATTGTGTTGGTTTGATAGATATTATATTTAATGAGCAATATAAATAATAAATATTTTACTTTATTATTTTACATATCTTTCTAAAAATAAAAGTATTTTAGTGTAATATTTTAAAGAACAAGATTTTATATGATTTTAAGTGTATATGTGAGTTGGTAATTAATATGATATTTTCTTACATGTTTGACTAATGTTAAGTGTGTACATATTTAGATTTTAATCATTTTTAAGTATCTCTTATTTTAATAATTTCTAAATATATCTTATTTTAATTATTTATAGAATCTTGAGATCGTAGTAATATTGTGTTTGATTTTCTTTGTTTTTATATACTTATTTTTGAATTGTAATTTTATATATATATTTATTATGATTTAGTAATTTACATAAAATATTATTGTTATCTCTATTTATTTTATAATTTTGACTATTTTCTAATATGATGGTATTGTTATAATATGAATATTTTGAGAAATAAGTATAATTGTAGGGATTATTTTGAACGTGAAAGTTTCTATTATTAGTAATATGTTTTTTTATATATTATTTTAATTACTCTAATTTAGAAAATATTACTAAAGTTTGGAAAACTAAATGGGGTTTGGAGGAATATTAAAAAGGAGATTAAATAATTATTAGTTTAATTTTAACAAAATAAAAATAATAATAGTAAAATATAAATAAAGAGACCAATGGGGTTGACTCTATGAACCCTAATTGTTAATAATATAAAATAAACAAAAGAAGGGGAGAGAGTTGGAAGGGCAGCCGTAGAACCAAAGAGTAAACACAACAACAACCTATCGTTTGACACTAGAGAGCCATAACTGTCCCATAAAAGTTTTTCTGTTTTCGTCCAAATTTTAGTATGTTGTTTTACTCATTTATCTATTCAATTAAACACAATTTTTCAGATTTTTAACAACCCGAATTTCTCCCTAAAATACCCGATTTCTCCGTTTACAGAAATCCTTATTTTGCACCGTTCTTCTTCACCGTAAGTCCGATTTTAGTGAAACCAACGCCAAAACGATCGTGTTAAAAGTGGCTATTTTATCCACTGATTGGTTTTCTGATTTATGGTAATTTTCTTTGACCGAATTTCGAAATCAGTTTTTAGACTATTTTCTCATAATTTATTTTTGACGTTTACCCATAAATTGTCGAGTTAGATCGATTGAAGGACAAAAAGTCAAAGAACAAATATTGTTTGCTCGTGGAATTGTACTCGTGTCTGAAAGCGTCGAAATAAGGTAAGGGGTGAGAGAGCGTTTGAATTCATGAGTATAATATATTGTGAGATGAACGGGAAAACCGTATTTCCCAACGATTCATCCGGGGCTTGCTACGTACGGCAGTAGCCCTTTGAGAGATAAATTGATTAATTTGAAATATGAGAATTGTGAGATTAAAATGTGAAATAGAAATTTTTATAAGGTGTTGATTGATTTAATTTTCGATACTTGTGTGGTAGTTGATATTTGTTATTATTGTGAAGTTGGATGTTGAATGAAATTATGTGTACATGTTTGCTTACGTGATGATAATGAAATATGGATGATTATTATTTGTTATTATTCTGATGTGATTATGAAATATGGATGCATGGTTTGATATATGCTTATGTGATGATGATGATGATTTTTGATTGATGATAGTGATGTTATAAAATTGTGATGAGCTTATATATTGATCATGATTATTTATGATTAATGATATTATAAAATTGTGATGAAAATATTGAAGTACCCCATACTTGATGAGATAGTGATGATTCTTAAATACGATGCTCTTAAGGGAGTAGTCTAAGCTAACGGGGGGAGAAAATAAATATTGTGAATGTTTGAAGTGGAGATTATTTTGTCATCATATAGGTAGGGCCTGACAAGCCTAGTGATTCTGGGGAAGTACAACTGAATGAGCCTGATCGTGGCGGTCTGCTGTCGAGCCTTAAGGCAAGATTGTTAGACCTTGGAGGTATTCCGGTGGGGAATTCCTAGGTGACTTGGAGGTAGCGCTCCAAATGTCGGGAGCTACCATGCAACACACGTTTACCTCGACTGTCACGTATATGTGTCTCGGGTTTTGAGTTGAGGGGATCTATGAGGACAGGGCCAATTTGAATTGTCCGTCCACCGGGATGGTGTCATAGTATCATGGCCTCCTAACCAAGTACTTCAGAGTTAGAATGGTACCACATTGTGAAGTAGAGTCTAAGCTCATGCATAGCATTGCATTTCCTTGTGATTGTTTTATTGTGATCGATGTGTTTCAAAGGTAATATTAATAAGATGATTTGATGCATATTATAATGAGATGATTAATTTACTTGAGTGACTTTGATGTTATATTATGATACTATTTAATTAAATATTTTGATATATCGTAAAGTGATTATGATACGGTTCTATTATGATTGTTTGCGTGTTCTTCTTACTCATATTATACTATTAACATGATTTCAAAACTCATCTCCTTCGTTGTTTGTGTTTGACTGGCTGGGCCCTGCGTTTGCGAAATCGCAGTTATTACAGGTTAATGAGTCTTGAAGTTCAAGTTTGGGTGGAACCCCGCTCTGATAGGTGATACCGGGAATAAGGGTTTTAATTTGTATTTTACTTATTTAATTTGAATCAAATTTTTGTATGTAAACCTTAGAAGTACTAATAAGTTTTTAGAATTAAATCAAGTAATTATACTTAAATCAAGTTTATTGAGATTAAATTGTTTTATTTGAGTAATAAAATTTGAATTGGTGCATGTGTACTTTGAGAAACGTGATATCCTAAATTAGTTACAAAAGATTTTATTTTCTTGAAAATATAATTCTATTTATCCGCTGCAAATTTTATAGGAATATGATAAAAATTATTATATATATATATATTATTGTGGGACTTAGGGTGTCACATAAAAGGCTTTAAAAAAACCATTCATCTAACATAGTAAAACAAGGAGGCCTTTTACATCGCTTATTTGAAAAAGCCCTGTAAAAGACCCTTTTAAAAATAAACAAAGGAGGCCTTTTAGAGCGCTTATATGAAAAAGTGTTGTAAAAGGATTTAAAAAAAAACATTCATATAACATAGTAAAATAAGGAGGTCTTTTACAACGCTTTTCCAAAAAAGCATTGTAAAATAGCCTTTTTAATATTATATAAGGAGGCCTTTTAGAGCGCTTTTCCAATAAGCGTTGTAAAAGGCTTTGAAAGAACATTCATATAATATTAGAAAACAAATAGGTCTTTTACAGTGCTTATTTGAAAAGGCGTTGTAAAAGAGCCTTTTTAAAAATTAAATAAAGAGGCCTTTTCGAGCGCTTTTCTAACAAGCGCTGTAAAAGGCTTATAAAAAAGCGTTGTAAAAGGGTTTTATATATTACAGTAAACCCCTTCAGTTTCGTTATCATTACATAAACTTCACTATCATTTCAACCTTCATCATTCTTCTCTTCCTTTGCAAACCCTATCATCTCTTCCATTACGAACCTTATTTCCACGATCATCTCCTTCATTTCGAACTTTATTTCCATCCACAATCATCTCTCTCATTGCACACAATATCTTTTCATTGAAATACGTAACCCTCATTACGTATTTCATCAAACCATATTTCAGCGAACTGTACTTCTACGAACCATCTTTTCTTCGCATTTCGTCTTTCTTCGAACCCTCATTATCAAGGTATTGATGTAATTAATTTTTTGTAATCACTAAAATGCATGTTGAGCTTGTTTAACATATACTGATACTGATATGTACTTAGAATACTACATGTTGAGCTTGTTGAAGTTATACTAAACTGCATGTTGAACGTGTTGTAGATAATTGGATACCACCAAAGATTTAGGATGTCAAAATGAAGAAATTGTCAACACTAAGACTTGCGAAAACGAAGTCAAACGTGGTGCAACTATAATGCAAAATGTCATTAAAGCAAGGAACAATGGCATTAAATTTGAGGTATACTATACTCTGTTTGTTGTTCATATTTTATCTTTTTTTAATAGCATGTACTTACTATATGAGTTTATTAGGTTGGCTAGAATGAGAGTGGTCAGCCAATTGACCCCAACAGCTCAATGTTTGTAAGTTACATTGGGGCTGTTGTTCATCAAAATATCCCAATTATGATTGATGATTGGAGAGATAAGGCATTGAAGGATGCCAAAAATATACTATAGAATGATATTCAAGTAACTTTTTTGATCCACTCTTTTGTCATTTATAATTTTTTTCGTTGACATACTTTACTTACTCAAACTATATCTGTATTTCGCTTGCAGACTTCTTTTGTTCTTGATGAGGGGAGAATGAGTTATGTAGTGAGAGTGGTTGGGAAAATCCACTGGGGATTTAGATCTCATCTCTCTAATTTCTATCTAAAAGATAGAGAAGGAAATACAAATGTTGAAGCTCCAAGAATATATAAACATTATATATCAAATGATGAATGGAGTGCATTTGTATCCAACCGTTCGGACTCTGCGTTTGTCGTATGTGATTAATTTATTAGCATTTGTGTTTTATTATTCATATTCGTAGCGTATTTTAATTTTTTACACAATTACTTTTTTTTTATATAGAATATTAATAAGGCAACTCGCGAAAGGGCATGAAATCTGACGCACCCAAAAAAAATAACGTATGGGATATGCACGTCTTTAGCAAAAACTTGTAAGTAATTAAACATCACTTTTATATAATGAAGTAATTTGTATTATAAACTATAGTTTCTAAATAATATTTTGTTTATGATCTTAACGAATAGCTACAAGACACCCAATCCGATCAACCCTTGGGTCGTTATATATTGTGGAAGGAAGCTTGTGTAAATAAAGATGAAGTGGTTGACAATGAAAATGTCCAAAAAGTAATAGAACTTTGTGTAAGTATATTATCACTTTAATATTTTTTAATATTGTATTTTATCACTTGAAAACTTTTTAATATTTTATTTTAAAAATGATATTGAACTTATCTGTTTAATCCTACATGAATTTTAGGAGACTATCGGACAAAGTTCTGAAAATAAAGAGGGCAACAATGCTAGCTGCAGGGACATTTTGGGTAAAGTGTTTAATGTTCCTGAGTATTCCGGTCGGGTTAGGGGGAAATGATTTGGCATAACTCCTAAAAGCTATTTTTCCCAAGAGAAGCGCCAAAATCCATCCAATGAGGAAGTATTAGAGAAGCTCAAACTCCTTACAGAGCAAGTGGCACTTTTGGTGAAGACGAAGAAAGACAAGCAACAACCAGGTTAGTTCCAACATGAAATACTAATGGAGAGTGAAAACGCGAGTTGCAACATCGGTCTCAAAACTCTTCCCGAGGTAATTAATTACTTACTTATGTAATCACTTATGTATTAAATATACTTATATATTAACCATACTTATGTTTTAACCATTGATTTAGGGTGTCACTCCATGCGTGCTATACTTATCCTCCCCTACTCATCGGAAGGTCGGAAAGGGAAAATTGTACTATACATCGGGAGAAGTATTGCACAACAAATTGATTCCTGCGGGCCATGACAAAGTATCACCCATTATTGCTTTGGAACCATCTGCACCTTTGCCGATACCGGACAACGATGGAGATATGCAGTTTTTGGGCAAAGCAATTGGTAGTTACATGGCATGGCCCACACATCTTGTTGCCTTCGATAAAGTATATTTAATTAATTGAAATGTATGTTTAATTGATATGTACATTTATTTGTTGATTTTTTTCCGCTCCTAACTTTAATTTCAAGTTTATATTTAGATGCTGAAAAAGCCTAAAGGGAATGATAAAAAGATTCCCATAAACAAATCAATTACATCACCCATAAAGGTTTGTCACATTTATTCCCTAATCTTTGTCATTTTTTTCAGATTCAATAAACTAATATTTAAAGCTGCCAAAGTAGCAGTTAGAAAACTGGATCGGGGACAACCGGTTGTTGCTGCTGCTGCTTCTAAAATAAGTCAGCCATGCCTTGTTAAATATGGGCCCTGTCTTGACATCGAAGTAAAAAGGAATATGGAGCACATATACGAACTTCTCAACCATAAGGAGTTGGGTGCTACTGTCATCAGCTTGTACATAAGGTAAAAAATACTTTTAATTGCATTTATTGGTAATTAATTAAATGTATTGATAATTAATCTAGTTTAAAATTTTCATTGAAGGTTTTTGTATGAGAAGGTTGTGTGCATGTGCAAATTTTCAAATAGATACTCATTCTAGTCTCCACATAAGTCGTCGATGTGAAAACTCGATCCAGTAAATGTAACGAATTACATTATAGATATGTTATTAGGAAATATAAAAAAGGATAAATTGTTCTTCGCACCATATAATTCAAGGTACGTAATTATATATTATTTATTTATATCTTTTTTAATTGATGAGATTTTAATTTATTAGTTGTGTATAAACAAAATTGATTAACCAAATTTTTGTTGTTGTAGGGCACATTGGGTGCTATTTGCAATCAATGCGACCTCTGAAGTTATATACTATTTGGATCCCTTGCATGGCAATTACAACAACCACTCCGATATAAAGACTATGCTCAACACGTAAGTAATATTCATTTATTTCTTATATATATATATATATATAAATAATGTGTTTGTTAATGCTATAATAATCACATTTATTTATTCGATAGTGCTTTACAAGTTTTTCGAGCTCAAAGAGATGCTACAGTGTCGAAGCAAAAGTCTAATAACATCACATGGATTTCAATAAAGGTTTAAAATATATGCCTTTAAATTTTTATTTACAAATATATGCCTTTACCATTAATGTACACATATTTTATTGACTTATATATTTTATTTTACCGTGCCCTCGTCAAACAAACAACATCGACTGTGGGTACTATGTATTGCGATTCATGAAGTAGATTGTTGACAGGAATAAAACTATTATCCCAGAAACGGTACGATATTTTCATTATATGTTTTTCATACATAAATTATCTATATCTTTGATTCTAACTTAATATGTTCAATTTTTATATTGCAAAGTACTTTGACAATTCCAATCCATCATACTCTGAGGAAGATCTAATGGAATTATAGGATGACTGGTGTCAGTATCTGCTTGAAATGAACATTATTTGATTTTCAGGAAAATAGCATGCTGCAAGGGATTTGAATATTATATGGTAGCTAGTTATATTTTGTGTATTCTGTTAGTTATATGTATATGAATCGGACACAATATATGAACATGTATATGAATATGTGTTGTTTGAATAATATATGTCCAATGTATATGTAGTTAATTAAGTTATATATATGTATCTGAATGTTCTTTTGTTAATTAATATATAAAGTAAAGTTATATAGTTCCATTTTTGTCTACTGATTGTGTGAACTGACTCTGAATATGTATTATGAATATGTATTTGAATATTTTTTTTGAAAAAGCGTTGTAAATGGGTTAAAAAAGGCGCTGTAAAATCCTATTTTTCGTATAGTGAAATATTTATATTTATGTAGTTAGCTCCTTGAGTCTCGAAAAGGAATCGAGACCGTTGGCACCGAGTTAGCGGTGGGGAAAACTTTGATATATTAATGTTGTTATGGTGACTTCTGGTTGAAAATTTTGGAGATTGAATTTGATGATTAATTTTTGAAGATGTGGAGTTTTGAATTTGGTGCTTTATGGTTGAAATTTGTGAAGAATAAATTTGGTGATTAATGTTTGAAAATTTTTGAGATTAATATGGGTGATTTATGTTGAATTTGGGGAGAATTAAATTTAATTTGACGATGTGTTCATAATTGATATTATGAATGTTTGATGTGTGTTTGAGGTGTGGGTTGTGGTGATTTACAGTTGGTGTGATTTATGTGTTCATAATGATTATTACGAATTTTTGGAGATGTGATTTATGTGGGTTTATGGAAAATAAATTTGGTGGGTTATGTGTGAAAATGTGGAGTTACGAAAATGGGCGATTTATGAGTAAATTTGGTGTGAAATCTTGGAGATTGAATTTCATGTGTTTGAGTATGCTCTGTTGTGAATTTGAAAACTCATTAGTGTTAAATGAGTATTAAAAAATTAGAATCTTTTAATAGCTGCATTTACTTAATGATTGTGGTGAAAAGAGTCAGATTACGCTTATACATTTCTTAGTACATGGTGACCACGATGGGGCCATGGTGACCATGATGGGCCACAGGATGACGTCATGTGAATTGTTGGTTCATCTTATCCTTGCGGAGATTGTCACGTCGTGCTGATCTTTGAGAGATTGCACTCTAAAATGTATTGATCTGTGAGCGATTGCACTCTAGAAACTCGTGCTGGTATGTGAGCGACTGCACTCTTGTATGTTGTGTTGATCTGTGAGAGATTGCACTCTAGAATGTGCTGATATGTGAGCGATTGCACTCTAGAAATCGTGCTAGTCTGTGACCGACTGCGCTCTTGTATGTCGTGCTTATCTGTGAGAGATTGCACTCTAGAATATGGTGATCTGTGAGCGATTGCACACTAGAAAATCATGCTGGTCTGTGAGCGACTGCACTCTTGATTGTTGTGCTGATCTATGAGATATTGCACTCTAGAATATGTTGATATGTGAGCGATTGCACTCTAGAAAATCATGCTAGTCTGTGAGTGACTGCACCCTTGTATGTCGTGTTGATCTGTGAGAGATTGCACTCTAGAATATGTTGATCTGTGAGCGATTGCACTCTAGAAAGTCGTGCTAGTCTGTGAGTGACCGCACTCTTGTATGTCGTGCTGGTCTGTGAGCGACTGCATGCTAGTAAATCATGTTGATCCGTGAGAGATTGCACCTCGGTAATTAGTACAAGTCTGTGATATGCAGTACAATTATGATTTACGTCCCTTCGAGGAGGGTTTTCATTCTGAATTCCGGAATTCATGCATTTTGGGATATACGCATTGCATTAGGGTGCTTGGCACACGAGTCATGCTTGTTATACTATGATGATTGTATATACATATTCGATTGTTGTTGTGATTTGTCATAATTGCTTAGAGGTGTGAAGTTGGGTTGATTAAGATTTGATGTACTTACGTGTTCATAATTGATGTTATGAATATTCGATGTGTAATTGATGTGTTAATTTGTGGAGATTAATTTGGTGTTAATTATGTGTTCATAATTGATAATATTAATGTTTGAAGTGTTGATTGATTCAGAGCCATTTTAGAACTGAAAATCTGCATTTTCTTAGTTTTATCCGGCTACGACAATGTAGTTTGTTAAAACTTCATTTTTCAACATCATTTATGCATTTTTGGACATATGAAAACCCTTACAAAGAGTATGCTAAGTTGAAATGGTCTTTTTGTGCATTTGAAATTTAAATGTTATGTGATATTTGATAATTTCGGTTGGTGACCCTTTATATTATTATTGTGGAAACTTAGGCTTTGCCCTCAGATGAGAACCAGGATCTTCCCACCGGTTAGTATCCTGTAGATGGGGAGGTAGTTGGACACACCTGACTGGAGCTGTGTCGGGAGGATCTTGCGGTACGTGTGGAGATCACTCAGGTCGTATAGTTTTTGTAGTATGATCATATTAGACGGTTGTATAGGGGCTAGAGGTCTTTCTTTTGTGGATGTATTTATTGTATGTTGGAAGATTGTACCTATACTAATATTGTTAGCTTGACTTTTATTTTGATGGGTCTATGTACCACTTTTTGATGTGATGTGGGGGGATTTAAAATTCTTGGGGCAGTGCTTTTGTACAAGTATGTCGAGAATACCACATGGGTATGAGTTATGTCTGATGGGCCTCAAAGCCCCTGTGTATTTTGATGTTTGAATACTTTGGATTTTTATTTCAAAACCTATTCCGCTGCTTGTAAATATTTGTTGACATTGTCTTTATGTTACGACTTAAATATTTATCCAAAAGTATTTCGTTCTTTATTTCTTTGTTTTAAAAAAAAAATACACTCGCGCTGTTAAAAATCGGAGTGTTATATTTATCAACATTCAAAAACAAACATATTTCAATACCGATTTACATGATTATCCATATTTCAATACTAATATATATATATATATATATATATATATATATTAAATAAAAAATAAATTTTCTAGCAAAATGAGTTTTTTTAAATATGAAACAAACATATTTTAAACCCTAAAAAATAATTTTTGGTTTAAAAGAATAAATTTTGTTTTCAAACAAAACGCACTCATTATTATCTCTCAAACAGATACTCTCAAAAAAACTCAAATTATTACCTCTCAAACAAATCTTATTTATATATATATATATATATATATATATATATATAT
>JBBPBT010000524.1:1451746-1512887 GCA_037974875.1 Cicer bijugum
TTAATAAAAAAATTATTTTTCTAAAAAAATGATTTTAAAAAAGTATGAAACAAAACACCCTTTAAATCCTAAAAAATGATTTTTGATTTAAAAGAATAAATTTTTTATTGAAACAAACGCACCCATTATTATCTCTCAAACAACTAAGAATATTACCTCTAAACAAATATTCTCAAACAACTCCGAATATTACCTCTAAACACATCCTCTCAAACAAACTCATATTCATAAATAATAAACAATTAGGATTTCCTAATTTATATACTTATAATATATATATAGATAACAAAGAAATAGTATTGATTTTTATAAAATATAAAGGTAACAAATAAATGGTATGGATTATTATAAAAAAAAAATATGTTGCTTATATACTTGTTTGTTGGAGTGAGTGCAATAGATATTAGAAGAAAAAAATAGAAAATGAAATAAATAATAAAATATATATAGGCCGGTCTGTCAGACCTAAGAGACTTTTTTATAACCCTGAGCCTGGCCTATTTACATAAATAGGCATGAAAAACAGCCTAAGCCTAGCATTTTTATTAAACAGGTCAAGCCAAGCCATCGGCCCCTACAGATAGCCTATCCTATTTCCATCCCTAGTAGAGATTAGTCATATTTGAATGAAAGCAATAAGGACAATAGTAATTACAATGCAACAATAAGAAATCAAAGACAAAGAAGTTTGGCTTTGATAAATTTAAATCCATTGATACACCCCTGAGTCAAGCTTGTCATTTAGAAAAAGATGAAAAGGGAAAATCAGTAGATGTGACCATGTTTAGAGGAATGATATGATCTTTATTAAATTTTACAACTACTAGACCTGATATTATGTTTAGTGTTTTCATGTGTGCAAAATATCAAGCTAATCCTAAGGAATCCCATCTAAGTGCAGCCAAAAGAATTTTTAGATATCTAATAGGTACCAAAAATCTAGATTTATGGTATCCTAAGGGATCAACTTGCACTCTTGTTGGCTTTTCTGATTTTGTTGGTTGCAAATTAGACAGAAAAAGTACATCTGGTACTTGCCATCTATTAGGGAATTCACTTGTATCTTGGCATAGCAAGAAACAAAATAGTGTTCCACTTTCAACAACTGAGGCAGAATATGTAGCAGTTGGATGTTGTTGTGCACAAGAATTATGGATGAAACAACACCTTTCTGACTTTGGTGTTGATCTTGGAACTGTGCCTATAATGTGTGACAACACTAGTGCCATAAATATCACAAAGAATCATGTTATGCACTCTAGAACAAAACATATAGAGATTAGACATCATTTCATTAGGGATCAATACCAAAATGGTAATATCATGCTTGAATATATTAATACTTTTGATCAATTAGCTGGCATCTTTACCAATTCTCTACCCAAAGATGATGGTGTGTGACCTCAATTTTATAGTGAAAATGCAGAATAATGCCTATTCTAACAATATGTGCAGCAGTTTAATAAATTTGAAATTTACTAAACACAAGATTAAACAAGGTCCCTAATAATCAATCCTAATGAACATTAAACAATATCAATTAATGTTTATATGGAGAAATGCATCAGAAACAATTATTACTCAAGATATTGATTTTCATGCAATCATGTTAATACAATTAATCATGTAAAACCACTTAACACAGAATGTTAATCATGCATTCAATCAAAATCAAAAACATAATAATTGCAGAAATTTAAACGAGATAAGGGAAAGAAAAGTGTACGCAGATTTTTATACTGGTTCAGCCGCCTCGTGACGGCCTACATCCAGTCCTAAGATCGAACTTGATCTTAGCCTTTCCAATAGAACTTCTTAGAATCAGTTTACAGATTTTACACAGCGCCTCGCCTCAATCTTAAACTATTCTCCCTGTTCTATCTTTCCCTCCCTGAATTCCCGAGTTTAAATCCCATAAACTCTACCAAGAATCCATTCAAGTGTCTTCTTGTTGACAACCCTCAACCCGGAAGAACACCATCAGTAGCAACTGGATTTTCTCAACGTAGTTTGGTTACAGAAATGATTTACAGAAATTGAAACAGATCACTTTTACAAAGTTCTTGATCTTTCTTCTTTTCAAAGCAGTCTTTCTCACTTCAGTCTTTTTCAATCCTTATTGATCACAAATGTAGATTGTTTATGGCTGAAAAAGATGTTCAAAGTCATATCAGTGTGAGAAAGTTATTGTATATGATGTATACAAGTTATATCAGTGGTATATGTTTCATATGGTTATGTATTGTTATGAGTATCATCTATGAGAAGAAGAGATTGAAAGCAGTTTATATAGTTTCAGGAGAAACAACACATGAATCGATTTACTCAATCAATTCATTAAAGTTATAAAGCATACTAATCGATTTTCTAAATCGATTTCACGAATCTTGTTTTTCTTGAATCTTGAAACTGCATAAGCTAATCGATTTTTCTAATCGATTATTTTAAATGAGTTCTTCAGACTTGGATGAATGTTCATATTTGAATCGATGTGCCTAATCGATTTGAAATGTTTAGTACCAACAACGAGATCAAAACAATCGATTGGCTCATTCGATTCAAACCTTCACATAGTCCCTTAAGTCATCTCTATTTCAAAAATTTTTGTATCAATCGCTTTAGTCAATCGATTTCACTGGTTACAGGAGCACAATGATTTTCACAAATCGATTTGCCTAACCGATTTGACTAGTTACAGAGAGTTGGCTTAAGTCAAGGTAATCGATGTGTCTAATCGATTATGAACTTAAGTCTGAAGAACATTTCATCAGTTGGTTGATTCAATCGATTTACCAAGTCGATTGATGCCAAACTTATTTCAAAAGAAAAATATTAATGGATTGTGCTAATCGATTGTGTATGTCCCAGACCAAGCTTATGTTAAAACTTCTTTTATAAAATCGATTTGCCTAACCGATTTATGAAACATTTACTTGGTTCTGTAACTCTCACAATCGATTGTGTTAATCGACTTTAACAATCCAAATGTCCCTGTGATTGGAACAATCGATTTGCCACATCGATTAGGCCACAAATCAGTATGCCACTGACTTGAACAATTATTTTCAATAAAATGGCCAATTGATGTGTCTAATCGATTTTAGACAATCAGTTTAGACCTGTGATACGAACAATCGATTTGGCAAATCGATTAGGCCACAAACCAGTATGCCACTGACTTGCAACCTAAATTTCCATTAAATGTGCACATCGATTTGCCCAATCGACTGCTCGTTTACTAAATTCACAATTACATACAACCCTATTAAAAAATTACCAAATCGATTTTACTAATCGATTTGCTTAATGCATCTTCAAACTTTTGTTGATTTCTTGAGCTCCAAGCTATTGACTCAAGTTTGTAGGGTTGAGTTGTTGTTACTGAAATTTTTCTCTGTTTACAATGTCAGATTTATTTCATGATGTATGTTTGTCAATAATATCAAAAAAATAGACTTATGTCTAACAATCTCCCCATTTTTGATTTAAGTGACAAACATGCAATTTTAACTTGAGAAACATTTCAAAGAACGTCATTTTAATTACAACAATATAGAGAAGTTCCCCCTAAATATGAGCAGTCATGCTTTTCATACAGTGGAATTTGGGTTAGAGCTAACAAAAACAAAACAGATCTTAACAGAGTAATTTGCAAAAAGCACTAGTATCAGATCCGTCAATATGGTATCAGATCAATCAATATCATGTCAATTTGTCTAACAATATCAGACCATAACTCAAGTATATGTAACAGTATCAGCTCAAAAAGAAATGCGACCATAAACTCAGATCAAAACACTAATAGTATCAGATCAAAACACGGTATCAAAGTTAATATAAATGCGTATTAGAGTTAATATAAATGCAAGTTATAAATTTTTCTTCCCCTTTGTCGATTATGTCAAAAAGAGGTAAAGAAGAGAAGACTTTGAAGTTTGCTCCCCCTATGTTGGTAGCAATTAAAGTTCTGCTATCCACTTAAATCAGAACAGATTAGTAACAAGAGCAGTTTGTAAAACAAATTGTATCAGAGCAATTAAAGAAATGGATTATGGCACATAATAGAGATCATTAAGATAAAATGCAACAGACAATTTTGATCATAAACTCCACTTTTTATATTCATTCACCAAAAAGGTACTTTCAACTAAAAAATTACATAGAAAGGGCAGAATAAAATGCAAAACAACTAAGAAAGTAAAATCCTAAACATCTAGAGTTGGTTGGCCCTCATTATTATCTAGGGAAGAGGCTGAGACCGCTCTATTACCCTCAGCAGGTGTCTCCTCAACATGAGGTTCAACATCGTCTAAAAGACAATTTAATGCCTAGATGTTCTTGGATTGCTGCCACATCTTGTGCAACCAGGTTCAGGTCGGATTGAAGCTTCTGCATTGCAGCCTCTATTCTTGCATTTGACGCCTCCACCTTGGCATTGTGACCTTCCTGTGCTGCCATGAATTCCAGCAGTTTAGTAAGCACTTCAGAACTTGCTGGAATTGACTCAGCAGCTGGTGGTCCAGTATTTTGCTGAGCTTGTTCAACATTGTTTTGAGGTCGCTTCCAAATGCCGTTCACTCTGCGCAGCTGCATTTGGTTCACGATGGATTCACCAAATGTAGGAGTGGTCTTGGACATTTCTTCACCCTTGAACGATACCTTGAAGTGTTCAAGAATCTTCGTGATCAGCTGGGGGTAGGGAACTAGGAGCGTTCCCTATGCAGCTTCCGTCATATGTCTCAGGACAATCCATGCCCAGCTCATCTTGAGCTCTTTGCACAGACCCCACAATAGCATGATGTCCAACCGTTGGACAACAGCGTGATTTCTGGACCTTTGGACAAGCATCCTTGTGAGTGCGTACATCAGCACCGGGTGTTGGACCTTCATTTGGCCGATTGGGAGTGAGACCGACTCGACAAACCCATCAACCATCATGTCTGGCAATGCTGCTTGCCTCTCCAAGGTAGCCTCCTAGCCTTCATCTGCTGCGTCGGCTTCAGAGTTGCCATCGACTGAGTTTCCATGATAAGGTAGTCCCGATAGGTTCGAGAACTCCTCGTAAGACATGGAAATTTTCTTTCCTTTCACTGTTGCTTTGAAACCAGTATCTGTTGTCTTGAATGTAGAATTGAAGGCTCAAATCAAGTTGGGATAAGAATCGAGCGAGCAGGATAGGAAGTCTTCCAACCCATGAAACCGAAGATGGTTTTGTAAAGTGAAACCATCATTGTCGAAGTAAGAGAAGTCCAGTACACGAGCTTCATGAATCTTTCTCTCTATGAAAGCAGGCGGCAGCTTAAACTCCTCAGTTGGTTTGTTCTGAGCAGCTGCTGCTTTCGGTTGTGGCGTCGTTTTCTTCTGTGGAGTTGTTTTCTTCTGTGGTGTCGAAGAAGCGTTCTTTTTCTTCTTTTTCTTTTGCGATATTTCTTTCATCGCATCAGCTAACAGTTTCTCAGTTGGTGGTTCTTTCCGTTTCTTAGATTTTTCTTGCTCTATTGCAATGCCTTTTCCTTTATCTCTTGCTGCAATTTTGTGTGTAGACACTGGAACGCGTTTGGAAAGAGTAGGCGGAGGTGACATAGTTCATCCGCTTGAAGAAGATGATGGAGAAGGAGTAGATGGTGAAGTTCTTTTGACTCTAGCCATTTTGAGTGATTTAGAGAATGAATCTGAGGTAGAATCAGTAAGATGGAAGTTGGTATGGATCAAAACAGAGAAAAAATAGTGATTTACAGAGGTTAGGATGCTGGAATAATGATGAAATCGATGTTAGGGTTCGATTGCAACTGTTCCTTTTATACTGCAGGGTATGCAAATCGATTGGTCCAATTGATTTAGTTACCGTTGCTGGGGAAGATTGAAAAACTGGGGTGTAACTGCTAGTAAAAAAGGCGTAACGGTCATAATGATAGTCGATTACCCTAATCGATTTTTATAGTTACGTAATCGATTGTTACAATCGATTTCGTATCAGTTCAGAGACGTTTAAAACAGTCCAGACAGACATCCATCTCAGCATCGATTTCCCAAATCGATTCTTTTGAGTGAAAATCTCAATCAAGTTCAAATAATCGATTACCTGAATCGATTTCGAGTTTCCTCCGAAATCTTTCATATCAGCTCAGAAGAGAACTTATCTCAGCATCGATTTCCCAAATCGATTTCGAGACAGAGTCTGGAGGAATTCTTCAAGTTTGAAGTCCTGGGCCAAACTAATCGATTTTCCACATCGATTCTTTAACCACTATTTCAAGAAGTCAGTCGAATTCCATAATCGATTGACATGGGAAAGTAAAAGCATCTGAAGCTTCCTGGAAATTACAAATCGACTTGCCAAATCGATTTTGAGTGTCTAATTTTTGAAAACAGACATATTATGGGTCAAATCGGCTTGGGCAATCGATTTTATAAAAGCATTTTCCTGTGTATCCACAGGACAATCGATTTAACTAGTCGATTAGACACATAAATCAGACCTCACTAGGATCTATGATGCCTAGTTTCATCCTAATGTGAAGGAAGTTGTCCTTTGGCAATGCTTTGGTGAATATGTCTGCTAACTGCTCAGTTGTGTTGACATTCTCTAACTTGATATTTTCAAACTGAAACTGATCTCGGATGAAATGATGCCGAATTTTGATATGTTTGGTTCGGGAATGCATAACTGGGTTCTTAGTGATACTGATCGCACTTGTATTGTCGCACAAGATGGGAACAATTCCTAAGTCCACACAAAAATCTAACAGGTGTTGTTTCATCCACATGATCTGGGAACAGCAATTTCTAGCTGCAATGTACTCAGCCTCAGCTGTTGACAATTCAATGCTGGTTTGTTTCTTGCTGAACCAAGATACAAGGGAATTGCCTTGTAAGTGACAAGTACCTGAGGTACTTATCCTATCTAGTTTGCATCCAGCAAAGTCTGAATCTGAATAACCAACTAAAGAACATGTTGATCCCTTAGGATACCATAAGCCGAGATTCCTAGTTCCAACTAAATACCTGAAAATCCTCTTAATTGCACTAAGGTGAGACTCTTTAGGATTGGATTGGTATCTCGCACACATGCAAACACTGAACATAATGTCAGGCCTGCTTGCTGTGAGATAGAGCAATGATCCTATCATGCCTCTATACCTTGTAACATCCACTGGTTTTCCTATCTCATCTCTATCTAAAAGGTTTCCTTGGCTCATTGGAGTATCAATGGACTTTAAGTTATCAAAGGAGAATTTCTTTATCAAATCCTTGCAATATTTTGTTTGACTAATGAAAATGCCTTGCTTGCTTTGGTTAATTTGAAATCCCAAGAAATATGATAGTTCACCCATCATTGACATTTCAAATTGACCTTTCATCAAGTTTTCTGAATCTTTGCACAACTTATTGTTTGTTGATCCAAAGAATATGTCATCAACATAAACTTGGACCAACAAGATGTCATTTTCATTAGATTTTATGAAAAGTGTCTTGTCAACATTTCCTCTTAAAAAGTTTTGTTGAATAAGGAAATTGCTGAGCTTCTCATACCAAGCTCTTGGAGCTTGTTTCAACCCATAGAGGGCTTTTGTTAGCTTGTACACATGATTAGGAAAATCAGGATTTTCAAAACCAGGTGTTTGGCTAACAAAAACTTCCTCTTGGATGTCACCATTGAGAAAGGCACTTTTAACATCCATTTGATAAAGTTTAAAGTCCATTATACATGCATAAGCAAGTAGAATTCTAATGGCTTCTAACCTAGCTACAGGGGCATAGGTTTCATCAAAATCTATTCCCTCTTCTTGATTATAACCCTTGGCCACGAATCTAGCTTTGTTTCTAGTGATGACACCATTCTCATCTAGTTTGTTCCTAAACACCCATCTAGTTCCTATGATGTGCTTATTTTCTGGTTTAGGTACTAGTTGCCACACCTTGTTTCTCTCAAATTGGTTTAACTCCTCTTGCATAGAAAGTATCCACTCACTATCTAGTAAGGCTTCCTTAATGTTTTTAGGTTCAATCTGAGATGCAAAGGCTGTAAGGGTACAAAAATGTCTAAGGTTCCTTCTAGTTGCCACTCCTTTAGAGATGTCACCTATGATGTTATCTACGGGATGGTTTCTATTGAACTTCCACTCCCTAGGTAACTCATCTACTCTAATAGGTTCAACACAGTCACTGTTATTTGGAGGTGTAGTTTCCTTTGGTTCTATATGTTCAGATTCTATAACATCATCCAAAGAAGCATCAACAATAGGAGGAGTGTTGTTCAAGTTTTGTTTACAAAGTTCATCAAATTTCACATGAACTAACTCTTCTATTGTTTTTGTTCCCTTGTTATAGATTCTATAGGCTTCGCTAGTTTGGGAATAACCTAGAAAGATACCCTCATCTGCCTTGGTATCTAACTTGCCTAGGTGTTCTTTACCATTGTTCAGTACAAAGCACTTACAACCAAAAACTCTAAAGTAGGAAATATTAGGCTTTCTACCCTTGTACAACTCATAAGGAGTTTTCCTAAGTATTGGCCTAATCAAAACCCTGTTGACAACATGCGTGGCAGTGTTAATCGCATCAGCCCAGAAATACTTGGGAGTATTTGAATCTTTCAGCATGGTCCTAGCTAACTCTTCTAAAGACCTATTTTTCCTTTCCACTACACCATTTTGTTGTGTGTCCTAGGGGCTGAATACATGTGGTGAATGCCATTCTGTTCACAATAATTATCAAAAGCATCATTTTGGAATTCACCTCCATGATCACTTTTGATATACAATATTTTCTGACTTGTTTCCTTTTGTACTATGTTTGCAAACTTTTTGAAAATAGAAAATGCATCACTTTTATGAGTCAGAAAATAGGTCCAAGTGAATCTAGAATAGTCATCAATTAACACGAATCCATACAAGTTACCTCCAAAACTTCTCACTTGGGATGGTCCAAACAAATCCATGTGGATAAGTTGCAAAATCCATGTGGTTTTGACCATGTCTATTGGGGGAAAAGGAGACTTGACCAGCTTATTTCTCTCACAAGAATCACATAACCTATCCTTAGAAAACTTTCTATTTGGAAGACATACGACTAATTGTTTGCTAACAAGTCTACTCAAATGATCTATATGAATGTGTGCAATACGTTTATGCCATAACCATGTCTCATCAGCATTTGATAATAAGCGACAAATAGAATTAGCAGGCATAGTAGTTAAATCTAACTTGTAAATGTTGTTAACTCTATCACCTACCAATTTCATACTTTTATCATTTTTGTTCTCAATTATGCAAGAAAGTGGTGAAAAGCTTACTTGGAAACCATTTTCACACAGCTGACTTATACTTAGAAGGTTATGTTTCAGCCCTTCCACGTATAAGACATTTTTAATTATAGCAGTTGATTCACAGCCTATGTTACCTTCACCGCAAATCTTGTCCTTGTTGTTATCGCCGTACTTTACAAATTCGCCTTCTTTTAGACTTAGGGACAGGAACATTGACTTGTCCCCTGTCATATGCTTTGAGCATCCACTATCAAGATACCATTGGTGTTTAGTGGATCTCAAGTATACCTGTAATCACATCAAAATTTCAATTTAGGTCCCCAATGTAAATTGGGTCCTTGGGGGTCAGTTTCAACATCTTGTGTCTTAATTTTCCAAATATGTGTACATCCTCTGTTGGCAAGTTTTTTTAATTTCCAATTGTAAACAAAGTGTCCTTTTCTACAACAAAAATGACAAGTGACAGCAGAGGATGCATATTGTTTTGATTTGACAAAGACATTATGCATATGATTAAATTTACCAAATTTCTGGTTATGCTTAACATTACCATATCCTATGCCATGTTTATTCCTATTCTGATTTGCATGCATATTCTGTTTAAATCCAAGTCCAGATTTTCTATTTACATTTCTTTGGTTGCTAAGAATGACATTCAGTTTATCCTTGCTACTAGAAAACTTCAATAAATCAGACTTCAATAAAGCAACAGAATTCTCAAGTTCAATGCATCTTGCAGATTTATCATGTGAGTCCTTTTTTAATTGTTCACATAAGTCCTCAATGTTCCTATATTCATTTTTCATTTGTTCATGCAACATACATTGTTGTTCAAGCATTTTCTTAGTGCTAACTAACTGCTTAACAGATTTAGCATATTCATCATGCAGTTCATTAAATGCATCTTGCAGTTCATCAAAAGAAGGATTATATTGAGAATTTACCTCACTTTCTGATTCAGAATCTGTGTTAGCAATAAGGCACATATTTGCTTCTTCAGTTTCAGAAGATGTTGAAGATTCTTCATTATCATTCCATGCAATATATGCTTTTCTGTTTTTCTGAACTGGTTCCTTGTCTTCGAACTGGATTGTTTTCTGAATTTACTGTCTTTCTTTTTCGGAAATTTCTGAAACTTTTTGACAAGTAGCCCAAGTTCAGGCTCCTCATCATCCTCACTACTCGATTCATCTGAGCTGCTCTCATTGAGTCAATGTAATTCCATTGAGTCTATGTAATTCCATTGATTCATTTGAGCTACTCGATTTAGAATGATATGTTTAGGCTTTCAAGGACAATCCTTTTTGTTTTCTGTCAATTTGCTCAGCTTCATTGAGTCTATGTAATTCCATTTCATGCTCCCTCAGCTTTCCAAACAATGTAGCTATTGTCATACTTCCTAGATCCTTTGATTCTGCAATGGCAGTGATTTTTGGTTGCCATTCTTTAGTCAAACACCTCATCACCTTGCTAATTTGCTGATCATTATCAATCTCCTTGCCTAAGGCATTTAGGTTGTTGACTATGTGCGTAAACCGGGTCTGCATGTCATTTACTGATTCTTCTTTCTTCATGCTAAACAGTTCGTACTCGTGCATGAGAGTATTTATCGGTGCTCTCTTTATGTATGTGGTTCCTTCAAGCGTTTGTTGAAGTGTGTCCCACATTTGTTTTGCTCTCTTACAATTTGAGACTATGAAGAATTCATCATGACTCAAGGCTGCAGTTATAATGTTCTTGGCTTTGGCGTTGTAACCAACTTTATGTTTGTCATCCTCAAACCAGTCACTTTTAGGTTTTAGGATTGTTGTTTCACCAGTACCTGCTATGGTTGGCACAAAAGGTCCATTTTCTACAGCATCTAAAATGTTAATACCACTAGCTTCAAGAAAAATAAGCTTGCGTTGTCTCCAATACATGTATGCGGCCCCGTTAAAGGCAGGGGGCCTGGCTAATGATGCACCCTCTCCTAGGAAATCAGATGTCATGATCCCTTTTTTTTGTTGAGAAAAACAGCTCTAGTAAAAAGGCAGGCTCTTGATGCCAATTGATGCTGTATGACCTCAATTATATAGTGAAAATGCAGAATAATGCCTATTCTAACATTCTGCGCAGCAGTTTAATAAATTTGAAATTTACTAAACACAAGATTTAACAAGGTCCCTAATAATCAATCCTAATAAACATTAAACAATATCAATTAATGTTTATATGGAGAAATGCATCAGAAACAATTATTACTCAAGATATTGATTTTCATGCAATCATGTTAATACAATTAATCATGTAAAACCACTTAACACAGAATGTTAATCATGCATTCAATCAAAATCAAAAACATAATAATTGCAGAAATTTAAACGAGATAAGGGAAAGAAAAGTGTACGCAGATTTTTATACTGGTTCAGCCGCCTCGTGACGGCCTACATCCAGTCCTAAGATCGAACTTGATCTTAGCCTTTCCAATAGAACTTCTTAGAATCAATTTACAGATTTTACACAGCGCCTCGCCTCAATCTTAAACTATTCTCCCTGTTCTATCTTTCCCTCCGTGAATTCCCGAGTTTAAATCCCATAAACTCTACCAAGAATCCAGCCAAGTGTCTTCTTGTTGACAACCGTCAACCCGGAAGAACACCACCAATAGCAACTGGATTTTCTCAACGTAGTTTGGTTACAAAAATGATTTACAGAAATTGAAACAGATCAATTTTACAAAGTTCTTGATCTTTCTTCTTCTCAAAGCAGTCTTTCTCACTTCAGTCTTTTTCAATCCTTATTGATCACAAATGTAGATTGTTCATGGCTGAAAAAGATGTTCAAAGTCATATCAGTGTGAGAAAGTTATTGTATATGATGTATACAAGTTATATCAGTGGTATATGTTTCATATGGTTATGTATTGTTATGAGTATCATCTATGAGAAGAAGAGAGTGAAAGCAGTTTATATAGTTTCAGGAAAAACAACACATGAATCGATTTACTCAATCAATTCATTAAAGTTATAAAGCATACTAATCAATTTAATAAATCGATTTCGCGAATCTTGTTTTTCTTGAATCTTGAAACTGCATAAGCTAATCGATTTTTCTAATCAATTATTTTAAATGAGTTCTTCAAACTTGGATGAATGTTCATATTTGAATCGATGTGCCTAATAAATTTGAAATGTTTTGCACCAACAACGAGATCAAAACAATCGATTGGCTCATTCGATTCAAACCTTCACATAGTCCTTAAGTCATCTCTATTTCTAAAATTTTTGTATCAATCGCTTTAGTCAATCGATTTCACTAGTTACAGGAGCACAGTGATTTTCACAAATCGATTTGCCTAACCGATTTGACTAGTTACAGAGAGTTGGCTTAAGTCAAGGTAATCGATGTGTCTAATCGATTATGAACTTAAGTCTAAAGAATATTTCATCAGTTGGTTCATTCAATCGATTTACCAAGTCGATTGATGCCAAACTTATTTCAATAGAAAAATATTAATGGATTGTGCTAATCGATTGTGTATGTTCCAGACCAAGCTTATGTTAAAACTTCTTTTATGAAATCGATTTGCCTAACCGATTTATGAAACATTTACTTGGTTCTGTAACTCTTACAATCGATTGTGTTTATCGAATTTAACAATCCAAATGTCCTTGTGATTGGAACAATCGATTTGCCACATCGATTTGGCCACAAATCAGTATGCCATTGACTTGAACAATTTTTTTCAATAAAATGGCCAATCGATGTGTCTAATCGATTTTAGACAATCAGTTTAGACCTGTGATACGAACAATCGATTTGCCAAATCGATTAGGCCACAAACCAGTATGCCCTTGACTTGCAACCTTAATTTCCATTAAATGTGCACATCGATTTGCCCAATCGACTGCTCGTTTACTAAATTCACAATTACATACAACCCTATTACAAAATTACAAAATCGATTTTAATAATTGATTTGCTTAATGAATCTTCAAACTTTTGTTGATTTCTTGAGCTCCAAGCTATTGACTCAAGTTTGTAGGGTTGAGTTCTTGTTCCTGAAATTTTTCTCAGTTTACAATGTCAGATTTATTTCATGATGTATGTTTGTCAATAATATCAAAAAAATAGACTTATGTCTAACAAAAGAAAGTTTCTTCTATATTAGAATGAAACTTTGTATAATAGATCAAAATGAAATATGAACTCTGTGAAAAATCGATTGAGACATCGATGTTTCCTTTAAACTAACTAACTTGCAATTGATAAATCGATTGGTAAATCGATTATCTTGTGTCAACATTCAAATCAGCATTACAAAATCGAATTCATAATCGATTTATGCTACAGAGTGTCTTAATTGTCAAAATATAAAACACGATAATCGATTTCATAATCGATTTAGTGATCTGTGGTAGCAATAGATGATGAAGTATACATCAATCCAATCGATTTGTGAATCGATTGAAACTTTGGAAAATCGTTTTAAAGAATCGATTTCATAATCGATTATTTCTCCCAAAAATCCAAAGATTTGAGAAATTTCCCAAACTCAAACCCGAGCATTGATTTGGTAATCGATTTTATCAATTTATCCAATCTGCAACCCAACTAAGTTGATTTGGAAGTAGATGCTGTTATGAGAAGCTTTCCTGAACTGATATGGAAATCGATTTGGACATCGATTTATCCATTGTACACTTACTTAAGGAAATCGATTTGGTATTCGATTTGAAATATGACTATTGCAAAAAATTACTAGCCGTTGGAGGCAACTATGACTGGACCCTTTCATTTCCCTCAAATAACGGTAACAAAATCGATTTGGCAATCGACGTGTCGTTTGCAAATGCTTAATAACATCGATTTAGAAATCGATTCTGAACAGTACTACTTAAAACCCTAAATCGATTTCTCAACTCATTTTCTCTCAAATTCTAAAACTTCTAAAACTTCTCTGTGTTTTCTCTGTGCTTCTTACATCTCTCAACCTCTTTCTATACTCGATTTCTCTGATTCATTGAAACGTCTCAAACTTCCTATATCTTGCAAATGGCTAGAATGAAACAAACAACTGAGAAATCACCATCCTCTTCATCAACCTCAAGTGGTAGAACACCCTCTCCTCCACCCACATCAAAAAGAGTGTCTATTCCAACTCATAAGATCATGGCAAAGGACAGAGGGAAAACCATTGCCATTGATCAAGGAAAAACAAAGGACAGAGGGAACCATGTTGTAGTCCAGAAGCTGGACATTATTCTTCTTTGGGGCCTGTACAAGTAACTAAAGATGAGTGGGGCATGGATTGTGTTGATGAACATGTTGGAAACAACACAAGGAAAGCTGATGCTCCCCTACCCTCAGCTAATAACCAAGATTCTGAGACACTTCAAAATCTCGTTTGTCAATGAAGAATCAATAAAGACAACTCTGATCTTTGGTGAATCAATTGTCAATCAAATGCAATTGAAAAGGATCAATGATATTTGGACAAGAGCACAACCAAATGCTGAACAAGTTGAGCCAGCTGAAAACCAATATGAGGTTTTAGCAATGTTGCTGGAATTTATGGAGTCTGAGGCTACTCACAATGCTAAAGTGGAAGCATCCCTTAGGAAACTCCATGCAACTCTCAACTACATTGTTCAAGATGTTGATGCCATCCAAGACAATTTTGGTCTCAAGATGTCTTTTGAAGACATAGTTGACATTAACAATCAAGCAACTGAAGAAACAAACCCTATTAACTTTGATAGTACTAGAACTTATGGTGAGGAGACACTTGCTGAGGCTAATACAACAGTCTCTACCTCTCCCATTGGTGATAATGAGGAACAGCCCTAGATTAGTTATTTAGGCTTTTGTTTTATTTGGTGTTTTGTAATGTTTCTGTGTTTTCAGTGTATATCTTGCAATAACTTTTGAATCATCATTCTCAATTGTATTTTCTTATTGAATTTAATCACAAAAGGGGGAGAATTTGATCCAATTTAACTCTTGCTAGTGCACTGATCTCTTGTGCTCTGATACTAAAATTTGAATAAATTTAGATTATGCTTATGTGATCTGATATGTGATTCTGCTGATGTTGTGCTCTGATACCAATCGAATTTAAATTGTGCTTATTGATCTGATGTTGTGATCTGATGTTGTGATCTGATGAATGCTCTAATACAGAATTTAGATGAATACTCTGATATACCAAATTTAAATGAATTTGAATGAAGTGTACACTTATGTGCTCTGATACTGTGTTTTGAGTACTCTGATACCAAAGTTGAATATAAGCTCTGATACAAAACTTGAAATGAATTATGAAGTCTATAATTCAGGGGGAGTTTTTAATGTTGAAATGAAATTTGAAATTAAAACGAATTATGAAGTCTAAAATTCAGGGGGAGTTTTTAAATAATAGTTATTATGAAGTTAAGTTTTGAAATGTAAACTCAAAGTTAAATTGTATGTTTGTCATTTAATCAAAAAGGGGGAGATTTTAAGATATATGCCTCCTTGATATTGATTTTGATATAACTTCCAAACATACAATGTATATATGCAATATCTGATAAATCTATTAGTGTAAGTTGAGATACATTTCAGGAAATCAGTCAAGCCAAGATTAATCATATCATAAGGCTTGAAGATTATGAAAAAGAATCAAACACTTGGACAAATCTTGGATATCAAGCAATCAAGCAATGATTGATGATAGTATACAAGGCTTGAAGATTAAGTGCAATTTCGTCTAGTGTTCATAGTATTTAATAGGTAGATTCATCATTATGGTTTCACATATCTAAATATTTGCCAATTAAAAATGAAATCATAAAATAAGTATGTTAATCAATTGATAAATCAACTGGGTAATCAATTGTCTAATTCACAGAACAAATTTTCACTGAGTTAATCGATTGGGAAATCGATTACTTAAATGTTTTTATCAGACCTGTGTTTTGTGATAAAAAGAAATCAATTGGACAATCGATTTGCAAATCAATTGGGTAATCGATTATGTAACTCACAGAACAAAGCTTGTACTGATTCAATCGATTGGCAAACCGAATACTAAAATGTTTTTAATCAGGCCTGTGTTCTGTGATTAAAGAAATCGATTGGACAGTCGATTGATATATTTTTCTTAAGTTGCTAGTTTTGCACAAATCAATTAGTTAATCGATTGCATGAATGAAGTAGTTCATCATTTATCAGAAACATATTGCATAATCGATTGGCACATAGATTTTAACTAAATATCTGAGTTACTGGGATAAGTCAAGTCGATTGGCAAATCGATTGGAATAAATGTCTGATTTACAGGGAGAATTTAGCCCATTGCCAAATCGATTATGTCAATAAAAGTGAGTCGACTGAGTAATTGATTGTTTCGATCTCGTTGTTTGAAGAAAATAATTATAATCGATTAGTCAATCAATTCTGATATAAACTGAGTATCAATTTCTAATATATGCATTAAAAGAATCGATTAGGAAATCGATTAGTTCATCTATTTCAAGACTCAAGAAAAACAAGAAACGCGATAATCGATTAGGCTATCGATTAAGCTGGTAATACACATTAATAAAATCGATTGGGAAATTGATTTGTCCAAAGTTTTTCTGAAACTATATAAACTGAATCAATCACAATTTTCATAATAGTTAGAACATATAGAAAGAACTGAAAGTTTTCATTGGCTACTCGAAAATTACACTTTGAGAGAAACTGTTATAACTCACAAATATTATTGGCAAATACTTAGTGTGAGAATTCATTGTGATTGAATCAAGTGTTCTTAGTTCTTTTTGAAAGAAAAATCGTTATAAAAGAAAGTGTGTGGATATCCAATATTGTGAAACTGGTGGTCATCTTTTAGGATGCTTGTGATCATCTAAAAGAGATCTCAATCTGATCTTGCTAGAGCTTGGCGATTAGTTCTTAAGGATAGATTGGTTGGTGTTGTAGATTGATGTTGAGTTAGATGTATATGCATTGAAGTGCTGGAAATTCTGTAAACATACTCAAATCATTTCTAGTAAAGACTGAAATATGTGAGTGATTTTAGGACTGGATGTAGACTATCGAATCGATAGTCGAACCAGTATAAAAATCCATGGTGCACACTTCTCTATCTCTATACTCTTTATCTTGATGATGCATGTGTCCTTGAATCTCTGTTTTGAAAAAGTTTTGAATCTATACTTTTTATCTTGAAAATATATGTGTTTTTTGAATCTCTGGTTTAAATAATTTTTGAATCTATCACTTATAAATTGGAATTAATATTAAACAAGTTGGTTTTAATATTAAGTTCAACACTTAGAAAGAAATTGGATAATTTGGTTAATAATCTTGTGTATAACTTTCTAAGGATATAGGCCATTATACCAACACATACTTCCTCCATCTCATTATTCCATTTTTTTTCTTCTGTTTTCTCTTTTCCTTTGAGTGTTTGAAGAACTTGAAGAAGAAAAAGATTTAGTCAAGTGGAGTTTATTGAGACAAAATCTCAATTTAATATTTTGATGATAACAAACAAAAAGTTAATTAAGAATTCTAATTATGATTCTAAGTGTTTTGGTATTTAACATGTGTATTTGAGTGTGTTAAAATCTGATTGATACCAAGCATTACAAAGCATATCTCATTAAAATCAAAGAAAGCAAAAGCAGTCAAACGAAGATTGATCTTGAAGTGGTTCTGGGAAACGAAGAACTATCTTCGTTTTTGGCAGAAACAAAAATAATCAATGTCTTTGTTAGAGATTGGATCCTGGAAGCTTTATTTATCACATATCTTCATCAAAAAATAATCAATGATCAATTTAAGTCATAATTATTCCACAATTCAAAGGATCAATGATATGCTTCATAAAAAGTACAAAATAAGATCATTCTTCAAGTGAGGCAATTGCAAGTGCAAGGTTGCAAGCTGTAAGGCATACTGCTGATTGTACTTTCAATCTAGACCTACACAAGTGACTAAAAAGCAAACAATTATCTCAGACAACTGACACAATCACAAGTACAAGCCAATGCATCTCTAACCAATTCGAAGAACGATCTTGGATGTCAAGAACTTTCCTAGATTTAGCATAAACACTCTTGCTTATTTATTCACTTTTTGCTCCTCCGCTGGTCCTTCCCAAAAAACTCCTATTAATGATCATCAGCGTCCCTCGAAAAGGACCAAATTGGAAAGGGAATCATCAAAAGCTTATAAGGGCATTACCATTATTTTTGTTGCTCTTCAAACCATCGTTGCAAGACAAACAAAGCATCAAGAATCAAAAGCAAGACTAATCTTCAAAGTTGATGGCTAAAGTAAGCAAGTACAAACTGGATAGAAATGATAAAGTCCCTTCATCACTGACACACATATAGAGCAGAAAAGCTTGGCACACAACAATTGTCAGAATTGTCAAAATTCAGCAATCACTCAAAACAGAAACGAAGAACGTTCTTTGTTTTGGCAGCTATAATCCAAGAATGTTATGGTTGGCAAAGAGAAAAATCTGTTGTAATTGAAGATTGATATGGGTTACAAAAGTACATCTATCTACACTACAAAAAATCAGTATTCATCATAGAGGAAAGTTAGTAATCTACACAAGATTGTTTTGGATATATTCGATCAAAGAGGATTAACAAAGGCAAAGACAAACATCAAGATCAATCTCCAAATTGATGAGCTATGAGAAAGGGCATCCATGACAACAAGGACACTTCTGCTGCACCATTTTACATAAAACACATCATGTTTTTGAGACAAAGGACTAACACATAACAATTGTCAAAATCCAACACTCAAACAAAATACAAACAAAGAAAGTTCTTGTTTTACAAAGTAACATCATGATTTTAATTCTCTTTTAAAGATAGAATTAAAAGAGATAATTTTCCACAATATAAATCACATATTTAAGAGTATCAAGACTACTTAAATTATTGGTGAAGTCAAGAACTCGAGATCAATGTGCAAAGGTGAAAAATTAGCCTCTAGATTGATCTTCAAATTCATGAGTTGTGAGCAAATACACAAGTACATTGTACTTACAATATTCTGCAGAAATTTCAACATAAACATGACTCAAAACAGTGCCAACTGACACGTGACAACTCATTCACTCACCCATTCACGTTTTCCATGAAATCCAAAAGCAAGAACGATCTTCGTTTTGCCAAGATTGTTCTAGATAGCAAATAAACACATGTTTAATTGCTTTAAAATATGTATAACACTTGGGAAGTGTGTCCAACGGATATATTCATTTTAAATTGAATGTTCAAAGCCTTTTAACATATATAAATTGAAGACCAATAGGAAGATTAAGGCAAGAATTCAATTTACAAATCTACCAACACTTGTTCAAGTAACAAGTCATAAAAAATCTTCAAGCAAACTCCATCTCTCTTCACTATATCTTTGAATCATTATATACTGAGTTTTTCTTTCATTTATCTCAAACTAGTGTCGAGAAGTATCAAGATCCCAAACACTTTTATCATACACATCATTTGTAACTCAAGTCTATCTTTGATGTTAGATTGAGTGTGTTTGTAAAAATGCTTTCCAGGAGGAAAGGTGATTGTAAAAATCCTTTCTAGGTTGAAAGGTAATGATTATAACTGATCAAGGTTGATCTGGGCTCGTGGTGTAAAAACCAAGATCCAAAACACTTTTATCATACACATCATTTGTAACTCAAGTCTGTCTTTGATGTTAGATTGAGTGTGTTTGCAAAAAATCCTTTCAAGGCGGAAAGGTGATTGTAAAAATCCTTTCAAGGTTGAAAGGTAAAGATTATAACAGATCAAGTTTGATCTGGACTGGTGGTGTAAAAACCAAGAACGTTCTCCGTTTTGAACACTTAGTGAAAAATCTCACGGTTGTGAGGACTGGACGTAACCTGAATTGGGTGAACCAAAATATATCGTTGTCTGATCTCTCTATCTCTATTTATTTTATACTTTACAATTAGCTTTTATATTGATAAAATTGATATTGCTGTTTTTTACTAACCAATATCGATCTTCGTTTATAACCAAGATCAATTTTGAGTTAAACTTTAAGTTTTTAACTAGAATTTTTAAAATGGGGAAATTATAATTCAAACCCCCCTTATAATTGACATTATTACTTTAGAGTTGATCTAAGGTAAAAGAATTAGTCGTGTGTGCGTGCGTGTGTGTGTGTGTGTGAAATTAATATGTTTATAGTTAAAAATGTTACACTTTTAATTACTCTTGGATTGTATTTAAAGTACTTTATTAAGTGAAATTTTTTTGCTTTAATGGTTGAGTGATATAACTTAAAAGACAAAAAGATTTAATTTTGAAATTAAGATGTGGTTGGATAAATTTTGGTGGTGGAACAAAATTGTTATGAATCTTTATGTTTATGAATTTAGCTCCTTGAGTCTCAAAAAGGAATCGAGACCGTTGATATTGAGTTAGCGGTGAGGAGAACTCTGAGATGTTATTGTGGTGATTAAAGAAAAATGATTTTTCATAGTTTATTATTTTCCAAAAATAATTGTTATGATTGATAGGTGAGAATGCATACATGTGGTTATCAAATTTTTGAACTTCTGATTAAAGGAAAATTAGTGAAATGTGGTTTCAAGCTTGTATATGTATACTGTAACACCCCGTTTTTCAAAGTGAGGGTGTATCTTTTTTTTTCAAAAGAAATCAAAATAAAACAGAGAAATAAATAAGGTAAAACCTTTGGATAAATAATTAAGTCATTATAATTTACAAGCAGCGGAAAAAGTTCTCAAAATATGAATTCAAAATATTTACATAACAAAAGTGGTACAGTCTTCCAGTTTAAAAATAAAAGCAACCCAAAAGAAAGATATATGTTCCCTCTGTGTCAACCTAATCTGATCATTTTACAAAACAACTAAACACCCTGAGTGATCTCCACGTGCCCCGTGAGATCCTCCTAACGTAGCTCCAATCAAGCATTCCGATCTACATTCCCATCCGTAGGGTACGAATCGGTAGGATCATCTTGGCTCTCATCTGAGGGCAAAGCCCAGATTTCCACAACAATTGTAAAGGGTCACCAACCGAAATTAACAGTTAACACATAACATTTAAGTTTTTAAACGCACAAAATAACATTTCAACTTAGCATACACCTTAAAAGGGTTTCTATATGCCAAACATGCATAAACAAAGTTGATAAATGAAGTTTTTAACAAAACAACATTGTTGTATTCGACTACATCATCTTTGTATTCGAATACAAGGCTATTTCAGCATTCAACAGCAAAACAGCATGTCTGTATTCGACTACACAGTAAGTCAGTGGCAAAACAACATGTCTGTATTCGACTACAATAGTCTGTATTTGACTACACAGCAAGTCAGTGGCAAAACATCATATCTGTATTCAAATACAGCTTGACAGCAGCAGAAAAACAGCAAAATTCAGCATTTTTCAGCTTTTCAAAGGGTTTCGAAATCAATCAACACTTACCCACAACTCCAAACAATCAAACTTAGCAATTATAGCGCAATCACCACGACATCTTGAGTTTTGAAACAATTTTGCAATCAATTACACTATCACACAATTCCAAAACAAAACACTTAGCACTTATAACGTAATAGCTACAACATCATGAATTTCAAAATAGTATTGCAATCAAACATGCTATCACCAACTTCCAAAACATAACGCTTAACACTTATAACACAATACTACAACATCATGAGTTTCGAAATGGTATTGCAATCAAACATGGTATCACCAAATTCCAAAACATAACACTTAACACTTATAACACAATACTACAACATCATGAGTTTCGAAATGGTATTGCAATCAAACATGTTATCACCAAATTCAAAAACATAACACTTAACACTTATAACACAATACCCACACGGACAAGATGAACCAACAACTCACAATTTAACAGGGTGTAGTCTCTCACGGACAAACACCTGCGCAGTCTCTCACGGACAAACACAATTCACCAGGGCGTAGTCTCGGACGGACAAACTCCTGTGCAGTCTCTCACAGACAAACACAATTTACCAGGGCATAGTCTCTCACGGACAAACACCTATGCAGTCTCTCACAGACAAACACAATTTACCAAGAAACGTAAGTCATAAACGTACCACCTATCACGGATCAGTACTGTTTACCGACGTGCCACCTATCATGGGTCTGCACAACTTACCTAAAAGCGTAAACCATAAACGTACTACCTATCACGGGCCCGTACTGTTTACCAAGGTGGCACCTATCACGGGTCTGCATGGTTTACTAAAGCAAACATTAAGTAAATGAGTCATTAAGAGATTCCCCATTCTTAATACTCATTTGACTTAAGCGATTTTCAAAACAAATAATAAGTAAACAAGAAATTAAGAGATTCCTCATTCTTAATTCTTATTTAACTTTAATGAATTTCAAAACAAACATTAAGTAAATGAGACATTAAGAGATTCCCCATTCTTAATACTCATTTGAATTAAGCGATTTTCAAAACAAACAATGAGTAAACAAGACATTAAGAGATTCCCCATTCTTAATTCTCATTTAACTTAAACGATTTTCACAACCAAACACACATTAAGTAAACGAGACATTAAGAGATTCCCACTCTTAATACTCATTTAACTCTAATGGTTTTCAAATTCCACACAGTACAAACTCAACCGTATTCACAAATTTATTACAGGTTTCACGCCAAAACACAACAATTCATTTCTGCACAAAATCATTTTCACGACGACATTAAGTAAATGCAGATATTAAGAGATTCCACATTCTTAATTCTCATTTAACTTAAACAATTTTCAAAACAAAACATTAAGTAACCAAGACATTAAGAGATTCCCCATTCTTAACGCCTAGTTAACTTAAACAATTTTCAAAACAACATTAAGTAACCAAGACATTAAGAGATTCCCCATTCTTAACGCCCAGTTAACTTAAACGATTTTCAAAACAACATTAAGTAAATAAGTCATTAAGAGATTCCCCATTCTTAATACTTATTTAACTTAAACGATTTTCAAAACAAATATTAAGTAAACGAGACATTAAGAGATTCCCCATTCTTAATTCCCATTTAACTTTAACGATTTTCACAAATAAACACACATTAAGTAAACAAGACATTAAGAGATTCCCCATTCTTATTACTTATTTAACTTAATGGTTTTCAAATCCCACACAGAACAAACTCAAACATATTCACAAATTTATTACACAATTCACGCCAAAACACGACAATTCATTTCTTCACAAAATCATTTTCACGACGACATTATTTAAACGCAGATATTAAGAGATTCCCCATTCTTAATACTCATTTAACTTAATGATTTTCAATAACAAAAAATTAAGCAAACATACATATTAAGAGATTCCCCATTCTTAATATACTTTTGACTTAAACGATTTCCACAACAAAACATTCAGTAAACAAGACATTAAGAGATTCCCCATTCTTAATACTCATTTAACTGAAACGATTTTCAAAAACAAACATTAAGTAACCAAGACATTAAGAGATTCCCCTTTCTTAACGCCCAGTTAACTTAAAAGATTTTCAAACAACATTAAGTAACCAAGACATTAAGAGATTCCCCATTCTTAATGCCCAGTTAACTTAAACGATTTTCAAACAACATTAAGTAAACGAGACATTCAGAGATTCCCCATTCTTAATTCTCATTTAGCTTAAACGATTTTCCAAACACAGATTAAGTAAACAAGACATTAAGAGATTCCCCATTCTTAATACTCATTTAACTTAATGGTTTTCAAATTCCACACAAAACAAACTCAAACGTAGTTTCACATTCAATCCATAATTCACACCAAATCATTTTTCCACACAAACCACACAAAACACATCTCAAATTTCATCAGTATCAATTAAGAACACGTCAGAAACAACGAACACAAATCAACACAATCCACCACTCAAACACACAAGTTTATTTACTCAAAATCATACATAAATGAGTTTAAATTCATTTTCCACGAAACATACATCAATATAACCAAAACCTAACTCTAAGATTTTACCCATAAAGCCATAGATACATTTTTCCCCAAATCAATACTCTATCCCTAACAAAATTCTTTTCCACACAACCACAGATAAGACCCTAAATGCAAACTTAAAGTTTGGAAGGAGCCCTTACCTTCGCGTTAGTTTTAACGTGCGATTACAGCACCGTGAGTAAATCCGGTAAATTTTCCGCTCGCAACGCCCCTTCCAAAGTTGGTCCACTAGCACCGTAGCGTCGTAGTGAGCAACTTTCCCTTCTATCTCTTTGCAAAATGAAGCTTATATCTAGATGAAACGGGAAGGTTTGTGTTTGATGGTTTTGAAATCCGTAACTCCGTTTTCGAATCCGGGAGGAAGGAAGAAGCTGGGAACTTGATCTTCCTCACCCACTAGCCTTGGGTTTTCAATTATCGAACTTAAAGGAAGTAAGGAAAACGAAAAATGGAAGAAAAGGGAGAGGGAGAAGGGTTCGCGAATGGGAGGCTTCGTTTCCTCTGTTTGCTACTCTTTCTCTATTCCTTCCTCTGTTTCCTATCCTTTCCAATATATATATATATACATATTACTATATATATATATATATTACTTAATATATATATATATATATATTTATATATATATTACTTAATATATATATATATTCATATATTAATAAATATATATATATATATATATTATAATTACAACTAAATCAATAAATATCTACAACTCTCACACCCATCACTTCACTCCCATCTCAATCTAATTTGATAAAATATCTACTCTCGTCGCAACTCAATTGTCAAATACATTATACAGCAACCCAAGATATTTTGAATAAAACCGCCCAGAATTAAATTCTTCAAAATCCAAATAAATTATTCTTCGGCAAATAATTTTAGTTCAATTTCCAAAAGTTTATTTTCGACCTAAATACCGAAAACTGGATTAATAGCCTAAGCAATTTAACACCAAATACCCTAAAATTGTATAACGTATGATTTAAAACTACGGGTCTTACATATACTTTCGATTTTTAGAAAAGTTTGCATGGTTTTAATTAAAGCTTCAAGTTTATTAAGTAAAGGTTAAAGTCTTGAGTAAGAAATTCTTTTTTTAAAAGATTTTAAGTTTCATGAATTAAAGTACAAACTTTGTTGAAAAATATAAATTTTGAAAAGGATGAAAATATTTCAAAGAGTTAAAACTTTAAAACTAGAAAAAATATTATTGATATTTGTTTTGTGTAATTTTGTTGTTATGAGGTAAATATTTTGATTGAACTTTTAGTCTTTAAAAAACATATAGTGGATCAAACTTGTAGTTATTTGAGAAAAAAAATTGATTTGTGGTAATTTTGAAAAAAGTTTGTGGTTGTGTGAAAAATTGAGAAAAATAATTTAAAACATTTCGAAAAGTTGTTAATGAATTTACTGAAAAATTAAAGGATGTTAATTTCTAAAAATATATTTTATATGTTGAAAGTGTGTTGTGGTTAATAATACTATTAGTCCTTACCCATTGTACACTCTCACAGTAAAATATACTCTAATGGGTTAGGAGTAAGAAAAGGTTTGTCGGCACAAGCGAGATTTTTTGCTGTGTTTGATTGTGGTAGTGATAACTGTTGAAAAAACTATAAATAAGGTAAGGGCTCCTTCCAAATTTTTGTTTACATATAGGGACCTTATATATGTGATTTATATATGATTGATGTGTGAATATGTGATGATTATTATTGACGTGATGATGCATTCTTGAGTGGTAATACGTGTTGCTACATGTTATGAATTTTATGGAGGATAATATGTCTTGATTATGCTTTGTGAAAAGTACGAAAAATTATTAGTATGTAATGAGTATTAAAAGGAGAGTCTTATAATAGCTACATTTACATAATGATTGTTGTGAAATAGTTAGAGTATGCACATGCGTTTCATAATTAGTGGTGATCGTGATGGGTCATAATATTAGTGGTGATCGTGATAGACCACGATGTTAATCTTACTATATGTCAGTAGTGTACCATTTGATTGTATCCTGATACGTTTATTGGTTGTTGATGTTAGTAATGTTGATGACCGTCTTCAATAAAAGATCTAGGATTAAATACGTTTTAGTCTATATAAAATTTTAAAAGTAAATTGTCTTAATATTTTTGGATATTTTTAAAAGTAAAGTTTTAGTCTTCAATAAATGACTGTAACCATGTGTGCAAAAGAATCATTTAAAATATATTTTGATATTTCTTTTGTGATTGATAAGACTGGATGATGCATTGTGAGTAGTGCAATCGAAAATATTGGATTTTATCGTGATATGAATTTTGTAAAGCCAAATTGAAATTTATTGAGTTGTGATTTTGGAGTTAGAACTATTTTGTCATCATATAGGGAGGGTTTGACAAACCTAGTAATTCAGGGAAGTACAACTGAATGAGCCTGATCGTTGAGGGGTACAGTCGAATTGTAAGGTAAGACTGATAGACCTTGGGGGTACCTCTAGTGGGGAATTCCTAAGTGGATTAGTGGGTTATTCCCTAAGACCGGGAGCTATCGTGCAACACAAGAGTACCCCGACCGTCGAGTATATGTGTCTCGGGTTGAGTTGAGGAGACGTATGAGGACTTGGTCATTCATGAATTGTCCGTCCACTCTTGTAGTGGCATAGTATCAGGTCTCCTAACCAAGTACTTCATAGTAGAATGGTAACAAATGATGAAGTATAGAGTATAGGACATGCATAACATTTCATCATTGTGATTGTCTTATTGTGAATGAATTTGATGAACCGTTGATATTATACACTTGACTTCTTTTGAGGTTGTGATAATTTGATTGCTTGCGTATTCTCCTCGTGTATTTTATACTGTTACATAATTTCGATATTCACCCCTCTTTGTTTGTGTTTGGCGTTTGTGATGGACGCATACGAGTTGTAAGTTGCAGGTACCATCGGAGAGGTGGAAGCCATCATGTCTTGGAGACCCTTATTATTATGCATTGTGTTGATGTTATTTTGAGCATTTTTTATTTTGGGAATTCCCGCTCTGATAGTGACATCGGGTTGGGACTACATTTGCACTTAATTTAACACATAAGTATGTGTACTTCAAAAAAAAATGTTGTCTGATATTGTGATTTCAAGTTGTTAAGTTCGATGGAACCATTGAATTTATTTGACGTGTTTGTGATTATGTGATACTATTTACCTTAAAAAAATGTTTGAAAGTTTATATTTATTTATTTGTTTAGAAATAATTTCATTGTTTAGAAAATAAGGAAATAATATTTTTTTTTTGGGGGTTTAGGGTATCACATATGCCATTCTGAACTCTTTATTTGTTTATAATTTGAAATTTTTGAAATGAGAATTCTATTTTTGTTTTTGTACTAATTAATTAGTTCCAACTGTTTTAGGTCTGACTTTTTTAAAATTTTTGAGATCACACTTTTGACTCACTACATTTGACTCTATGACATAATGACAATGTTCACGCCATATTTTGTGAAGTGTATAGTTTTTTACTTTTAATTTATTCTTTATTTACTATGTATTCTTTATGTTTATTTGATACTCACAAAATACCTTATTTTTTATCTTTCAATTTATTAATGATGAAATTGTTTAAGTATTTCTTAAAGATGATGTTGTTTTAGCTTGACGTTGTTAATTTTGTCTATGCTGGTAAGTTCAAATACATTTCAATTTAGTGTCAAATTCTAATGTTGGTGTTGTATTAGTGTTTTTGTTAGATATTTGAGTCATTTTATTAATCATTTGGTTTTCAGCTGGCTCAACTTGTTCAGCATTTGGTTGAGCTCTTGTCCAAATACCATTGATCCTTTTCAATTGCATTTGATTGACAATTGATTCGCCAAAGATCAGAGTTGTCTTTATTGATTCCTCATTGACAAATGAGATTTTGAAGTGTCTTAGAATCTTGGTTATTAGCTGAGGGTAGGGGGGCATCAGCTTTCCTTGTGTTGTTTCCAACATGTTCATCAGCACAATCCATGCCCAACTCATCTTTAGTTGCTTCTACAGGCCCCAAAGAAGAATAATGTCCAGCTTCTGGACTACAACATGGTTCCCTGATCTAGGTACCAACATCCTTGTTAGCACATACATCAGCATTCTATGTTGGACCTTCATCTAACCGATTGGGAGAGATATTTTTTCAACAAATCCTTCAATCATCAGGTCTTTAATTGTTGTGTGTCTGTCTACTGATGTTTCCTAAGCATCATCAGTAGAGTCAGGATCAGTCCTGCCATCAATAGATTCACCATAAAATGGCAATCCTGAAAGCTTGGAGAACTCCTCAAAGGACATAGAAATTCTCTTCCCTTTAACTTCAGACTCAAAACCATTGTCTGTGAGAGTGAAGTTAGAGTAGAAAGCTCTAATCAGTCTAAGATAGATTTCGAGGGGGCAGGAAAGGAAGTCTACCAAACCATGAAATCTTAGATGGTTTTGGAAAGTGAACCCGTTTGCGTCAAAGAATGCAAAATCCAGAGTCCTTGCCTCATGGATTTTTCTTTTTAGAAACGCATGGGATAGAGCAAAGTCCTACACATGTTTACCTTTAGAAGATTGAGGCTTCTTTGGCTGAGCAGAAGAAGTGGTTTTCTTCTTCTTCTGGGTTGGCTCTTTCATTGCATCACCCATCAGTTTTTCAGTTTCAGGAGCCTTCCTCTTCTTTGTTTTTCCTTGATCAATGGCAATGGCTTTCGCTTTGTCTTTTGCCATGATCTTATGAGTTGGAATAGACACTCTTTTTGAAGTGCATGGAGGAGAGGGTGTTCTACCACTTGAGGTTGATGAAGGGGATGGTGATTTCTCAGCTGTTTGTTTCACTCTAGCCATTTGCAAGATTTAAGAAGTATGATACGTTTCAAGGAATCAGAGAATTTGAGTTTGGAAAGAGGTTGAGAGATGTAAAAAACACAGAGAAAACACAGAAGTTTGAGAAGTTTTAAAATTGAGAGAAAATGAGTTGAGAAATCGATTTAGGGTTTTAAGTAGTATTATTCAGAATAGATTTCTAAATCGATGTTATTAAGCCTTCGCACACGACATGTCGATTGCCAAATCGATTTTGTTACCGTTATTCAAATCGATTCCCTTAAGTAAGTGTACAATGGATAAATTGATGTCCAAATCGATTTCCATATCAGTTTAGGAAAGCTTCTCATAACAGCATCGACTTCCAAATCAATTTAGTTGGTTTGCAGGTTTGATAAATTAATAAAATCGATTATCAAATTGATGCTCGGGTTTGAGTTTGGAAAATTTTCTCAAATCTTTGGATTTCTGGGAAAAATAATCGATTATGAAATCGATTCTTTAAACGATTTTCCAAAGTTTCAATTGATTTACCAATCGATTGGATTAATGTATACTTCAGCATCTATTGCTACCACATATCACTAAATCGATTATCGTGTTTTGTATTTTGACAATTGAGACACTGTGTAGCATAAATTGATTATGAATTCGATTTTGTAATGTTGATTTGAATGTTGACACAGGATAATCGATTTACCAATCGATTTATCAATTGCAAGTTAGTTAGTTTAAAGGAAACATCGATGTCTCAATCGATATTTCACAGGGATCAGATTTCATTTTGATCTATTATACCAAGTTTCGTTCTAATGTAGAAGAAACTTTCTTTGGGTAGAGCTTTGGTAAAGATATCAGCTAATTGATCAGAAGTATTAATGTATTCAACCATGATATTACCATTTTGATATTGATCCATAATGCAATGATGTCTAATCTCTATATGCTTTGTTCTTGAGTGCATAACAGGATTCTTTGTTATATTTATGGCACTAGTGTTGTCACACATTATAGGCACAGTTCCAAGATCAACACCAAAGTCAGAAAGGTGTTGTTTCATCCATTATACTTGTGCGCAACAACTTCCAGCAGCTACATATTCAGCCTCAGCTGTTGAAAGTGCAACACTATTTTGTTTCTTGATATGCCAAGATACAAGTGAATTCCCTAATAGATGGCAAGTACCAGATGTACTTTTTCTGTCTAATTTGCAGCCAGCAAAATCAGAATCAGAATAGCCAACAAAAGTGCAAGTTGATCCCTTAGGATACCATAAACCTAGATTTTTGGTTCCTATTAGATATCTAAAGATTCTTTTGACTGCACTTAGATGGGATTCCTTAGGATTAGCTTGATATCTTGCACACATGCAGACACTAAACATAATATCAGGTCTACTAGTTGTAAGATATAATAAAGATCCTATCATTCCTCTAAACATGGTCACATCAACAGATTTTCCCTTTTCATCTTTTACTAAATGACAAGCTTGACTCATGGGTGTATCAATGGATTTAAATTTATCAAAGTCAAACTTCTTTAAAAGATCATTATAATATTTTGTTTGACTTAGGAAAATACCATTCTTGCTTTGATTGATTTGAAATCCTAAAAAGAAGGTTAATTCTCCCATCATGGACATTTCAAATCTTCCTTTTATCATATTTTCAAATTATTTGCAAAGTTTATTGTTTATAGATCCAAAAATTATGTCATCAACATAAATTTGTACAAGCAGAATGTCTTTTCCCTTTTTCTTTATAAAGAGTGTTTTATCAACATTTCCTCTTAAAAAAATTTGCTGTATGAGGAAATTGCTGGCCTTTGGCAACTAGTCTAGCCTTATTTCTAGTGATTACTCCACTCTCATCCAGTTTTAGTTTCTACTTGAGAAACAAAGGTTGTTAAATTGTAGAAATGTCTAAGATATTTTCTAGTAGCAACCCCTTTTGAAATTTCTCCAATGATGTTGTCAATGGGATGGTTTTTGTTAAATTTCCATTCCTTAGGTAAGTCATCTTCCTTTATAGGTTCTATACAATCAAAGTTAGTAGGAGGTGATGTTTCATTTGGTTCTTTTGGATCTGATTCTACAATTTCATCAAGGGAATCATCAACTATAAGAGGGGTATTGTTCAAGTTTTTAGTAAACATTTCATCAATTTTTACATGAACAGATTCATCTATAGTTTTAGTTCCTTTATTGTATATCCTATAGGTCTTACTAGTTTGTGAATATCCTAGAAAAATTCCCTCATCTACCTTAGAGTCAAATTTCCCTAGATGCTCTTTTCCATTATTCAGTACAAAACACTTGCATCCAAAGACTCTAAAATAGGCAATGTTTGGTTTTCTATCTTTGTATATTTCATAGGGTGTTTTTCTAAGTATAGGCCTAATTAGAACTCTATTTATTACATGTGTAGCTGTGTTTATTGCATGAGCCCAAAAGTATTTTGGAAGCTTAGAGTCATTGATCATTATTCTATCAAGTTCATCTAGAGATCTATTATTCCTTTCTACAACTCCATTCTGTGGTGGAGTTCTTGGGGCTGAGTAAATGTGGGGAATTCTATTTTGTTCACAATAATTATCAAAAGATTCATTTTAAAATTCTCCACCATGATCACTCTTAATGGAAACTATTTTTTGATTCGTCTCATTTTGAACTTGATTTGCAAATTTTTTAAAAATTGAGAAAGCATCACTTTTGTGAGATAGAAAATAAGTCCATGTATATCTAGAGTAATCATCAACTAAAACATAGCCATACAGATTTCCTCCAAAACTTTTTACTTGAGAGAGGCCAAATAGATCCACGTGAATTAATTGTAGAACTCTATTAGTTTGTACTAAGTTTATTAGTGGGAAGGAGGACTTAACTAATTTACTTTTCTCACAAGTCGCATAATTTGTCCGTAGTAAATTTTTTGTTTGGGAGACCTAGCAGTAGTTTTTTGCTAACTAATTTTTTAAAATGATCTATATGTATGTGAGCTATTCTCTTGTGCCACAACCAATCTTCATCAGATTTTGATAACAAACAGCAAACATTATTTGCAGGCAAAGAATCAAGATCAATCATGTATATATTATTTACCCTTTCATCTACCAATTTTATGCTATTATCTTCCTTGTGCTCAAGTATACAAGTATGTGATGTAAAATATACCTGGAATCCTTTATCGCAAAGCTGACTAATGCTAAATAAATTGTGTTTCAAACCTTTTACATAGAGAACATCCTTGATTACCGTTGTTTATTCACTCCCTATGTCTCCAGCACCAAGTATTTTAGCTTTGTTGTTGTCACCATACTTTACATATCCTCCATCCTTTAGCTTCAGAGACAAGAATTTTGATTTGTCTCCAGTCATATGCTTGGAACATCCACTATCTAGGTACCATGGGTGATTTTTGGATGTCAAGCATACTTACAAAACAGAATTTATATTTTGGTTTTAGATACCCAATTCAGATTGGGTCGTTGAGGGTTAGTTTCAATCATAGGTTTCTTTACTCTCCAAACTTGTTTCCATCCTTTGTTAGCAAGCTTTTTCAGTTTACAATTGAAAGCTATATGTCCTTTTTGGCAACAAAAATGACATGAAAAAGCTGAGGACGCACTTTGAGTTTGTTTAATGAAAACATCATGCATTTGCTTTAATCTAACAAATTTATTATTCCTTTGAGCATTCCTATTTGGTCTATAGCCAATTCCAAATTTATTAATTTGATTTTTTTAAGCATTCCCATTTGGTCTATAACCAATTCCAGATTTTTCATTATGATTCATTTGATTCCCAAGAAGAACATTTAGGTTGTTTTTACCACTAGTAAATTTTGCTAAATCAAATTGTAGTGATTCAACCTTTCTTTCAAGTTCATTAAAACTACTGATTTTATCATGTGTTTCCTTTTTCAAAATTTCATTCTTGTCTTCAAGCAACTTATGATTTTTTTTAATTTCTTCATACATCATGCACTATTTTCTAACATTTTCTTAGGGCTAACCAATTGTTTGACTACCTTAACATGTTCATCATGAAATTCATTAAAAGCATCATGCAATTATTCATAAGAGGGATTAGAGGTAGTACTTACTTCACTATCTAAATCTGAATCTGAGTGAGTTTTGGCCATTAGACACAAGTTTGCTTCTTCTTCTTCTGAAGATGCACAAGATTCTTCATAATTGTCATTCCAAGCTATGTAGGATCTTTTAGTTTTTGAAGGTTGTTGATCCTTGCCTTTAGCTTGGACATACTTATTTCTATTTTGCCGTTGAAAACATTCAGATTTTATGTGGCCTGTTTTCCCACATTCATAGCAAGTTATCACTTGGCTATCATTTGTCTCATTCTTGCTGAAGCTTTTTGTCCTTGAACTGGATGGTTTCTTTGATTGGTTTCCTTTCTTTGTCAGAAACTTCTTGAACTTTCTGACCAGCATTTCGATTTCATGTTCTTCATCAGTTTCACTATCGGAATTATTAGTAGATGTTTCTAGTTCAGATTTTGTTTTATGAGCTTGAACCTTCAAAGATAGTTCTTTTCATTTCCGATTAGTTTGCTCAGCCTCATTCAACCTGTGCAGCTCCATTACATGTTCTCTTAGTTTGCCAAGAAGGGTTGCAATGGTCATGCTTCCAAGATCCTTTGATTCAGCTATTGCAGTGACCTTAGGTTGCCATTCTCTTGTCAAGCATCTCATCACCTTGTTTATTTGTTGCTCATTGTCAATTACTTTACCTAGAGCTTTTACATTGTAAATGACATGTGTGAATCTTGTATGCAAATCATTAATTAACTCATCCTTCTTCATATTGAAGAGTTCATATTCATGCATCAAAGTGTTGGTTCTGGCCCTCTTTACATAAGTTGTGCCTTCATGAGTTTTGTTAAGTGTATGCCACATTTCTTTGGCAGTTTTGCAATTTGATACCCTAAAAAACTCATCAGCACTTAAAGCAGAAGTTATTATATTTTTGGCTTTTGCATTATTTCCAACTTTTTTCTTATCATCATCAAACCAATCAGATCTGGGTTTCAAGATTAATGATTCACCAGTACCAGCAATTCTAGGCACATAAGGATCATTTTCTACTGCATCTAATATGTCAAGACCACTAGCCTCTAGAAAAATTAGCATTCTTTCTTTCCAGTACATATAAGCAGACCCATTAAAGGCAGGGGGTCTAGCTAAAGAGGCACCATCGCCCAGGAATTCAATAGAGGTCATTTTCTTTTTAAGAATTAGTCTAAAAGATTAGGGTCTTGATGCCAATTGTTGGTATAACGGCCTCTATCCTTAGAATGATATACACAAGATTATTAACCATATTATCCAATTTCTTTCTAAGTGATGAACTTAATATTAAAACCAACTTGTTTAATATTAATTCCAATTTAACAGTGATAGATTCAAAAATTAATCAAAATAGAGATTCAAACACACATGTATTATCAAGATAAAGAGTATAGATTCAAAACTTATTCAAAATAGAGATTCAAGAACACATGCATCATCAAGATAAAGAGTATAGAGATAGAGAAGTGTGCACCAGAGATTTTTATACTGGTTCAGCAATCGATTCAATAGTCTACATCCAGTCTTGAAATTACTCACAGATTTCAGCCTTTACTAGAAATGATTTGAGTATGTTTACAGACTTTCCAGCACTTCAATGCCTATACATCTAACTCAACATCCATCTACAACACCAACCAATCTATCTTTAATAACTAATCGCCAAGCTCTAGCAAGATCAGATTGAGATCTCTTTTAGATGAAATCAAGCATCCTAAAAGATGACCACCAGTTTCACAATGCTGGATTTCCACACACTTCCATTTACAAAGATTGTTTCTTTCAAAAATAACTATGTACTAAGAATTAAGAACACTTGATTCAATCACAGATGAATTCTCACACTAAGTATTTGCCAATAATATTTATGAGTTATAACAGTTTTTTTCAAAGTGTAATTTTCGAGTAGCTAATGAAAACTTTCAGCTCTTTCAAATGTATTAACTGTTATGAAAGTTGTGATTAATTCAGTTTATATAGTTTCAGAAAAACTTCAGACAAATCAATTTCCCAACCGATTTATTAATGTGTATTACCAGCTTAATCGATTGCCTAATCGATTATCGTGTTTCTTGTTTTTCTTGAATATTGAAATAGATGAACTAATCGATTTCCTAATCGATTCTTTTAATGCATATATCAGAAACTGACACTCAGTTTATATCAGAATCGATTGACTAATCGATTATAATTGTTTTGTTCAAACAACGAGATCAAAACAATCGATTACTCAATCAATTCACTTTCATTGACATAATCGATTTGGAAATGGTCTAAATTCTCCTTGTACCTCAGACATTTACTCCAACCGATTTTCCAATCGACTTGACTTGTCCCAATAGCTCAGATATTTAGTTAAAATCAATGTGCCAATCGATTATGCAATATGTTTCTGATAAATGATGAACTGATTCATTCATGCAATCGATTAACTAATCGATTAGTGCAAAATTTGAAAATTAAGAAAAATATATCAAATCGATTGTCCAATCAATTTCTTTAATCATACAACACAGGCCTGATTAAAAACATTTTAGTAATCGGTTTGCCAATCGATTGACTCAGTACAGGTTTTGTTATGTGGGTTAGAAAATTGATTACCCAATTGATTTGCAAATCGATTATCCAATTGATTTCATTAATCATAAAACATTTAAGTAATTGATTTCCCAATCGATTAACTCAATGAAATTTGTTCTGTGAATTAGACAATCAATTACCCAGTTGATTTGTCAATCGATTTACCAATGGATTGATTAATATACTTTTTTTATGATTTCATTTTTAATTTGACAAATACTTAGATATATGAAACCATAATGATGAATCTACCTATTAAATACTATGAACACTAGACAAAATTGCATATAATCTTCAAGATTTGTATATTATCATCAATCTCTGATTAAGATTTGTCCAAGTGTTTGATTGTTTTTCACATAATCTTCAAGCCTTTTGATATGATTAATCTTTGCTTGATTGATTTCCTGAAATGTATCTCAACTTACACTATTAGATTTATCAAATAATGCATATACATTGTATGTTTGGAAGTTATATCAAAATCAATATCAAGGAGGCATATTTCTTACATAGCAAACTAATCAAAATCCATTGGAATGTGAAAATGATCAAGTTTGTCCGATAAACCACTAATGTCCTAAGATAGAGTGTCATGATTGCGAGCAATAGTAGTTTCAATGTCCTAGTAGCGAGTGTCGATAGAAGTGGTCTGATTTTCGAATTGAGTTTGGAAGAAGGTTTGGAAAGAATCAAGGCGGGTCATGAGCATTTGATTTGAGATATAATCATCATCAGAGGTTGTTTCCTCGCCATCTTCATCATCCTAGGCAGCAGCATTTGAGGGTCTAGCAGTGTCTTCTTGTGCAGCATCAGATGGTTGACTATAATCACCTTTATGCACAAAAGATTCAAGCTCCTCATTCCATATGATCCTCATGTTAGGCAAGACACTTAAATCCAACATATTTTCTTTGGTGGGTGTATACATAACTTCATCAAAGAAATCCACCCCAAAGTGTTCCAAAATTCGGGAAACTTCCTTCGCATATGGTAATCCAATTGCCTCTTGGGATCCAAACATGACAGATTTTACAAAGTATGCCCAATTTAATTGACGACCTTCATACATGAAATTCATAATTTGTAATTCAAACTCCGTAATTTGGGAGTAATTTCCAGCCTTTGGAACCATAATGTAGCTAAGGAAATAGTGCAAAAGGCGATAATCAACAGCAAGATTTCCCACTCCATACCGTTGTTGGGCATATTTGGAACTAGCTTGAGTCCTCTTTTGTTCCATTGTGCGTCTGTCATACCGCCATAGGGCAACATACGCATCATACTTAGAGATATCACCCCATTCACACAATTTGTTGTGACAAAACTTTTGACCATTAAAGGGAATGTTCAGAATTTCACCTATGGTTTTGGTATTTAACCGAATGGTTTTACCCTTAACTCGAGATACCAACATTTTTCAATCTTGGATGAGATTGCAATAAAAAACCCTAACTAAGTCTAGATAAACAGGACCTTTGTAACCTATAAACTCTACAACATGTTGTGCTTTGAGCAATGTAGGAAATTTAAAGGCAGAGAAAGAGTTTAAGGTACCATATTTTGGAATGATAAGTCGCTTGTTAAAGTAGAATGTGCGAAAACGATCAATTTCTTCCAGAGTATGTAGAAGCCATGATAAATCCGTGATGTTGGGATTCCTTGTTCGTTTTCTTGAGGGACCCACTGCTCCATGCTTGGTTCGTGGTCCTCGTTTGCGTGCTTCCATGGTGAGAAAGGAGGTTTTGGTGAAAAATGGGTTTTGAGAGAAAAAGTAAGAGATGTGAGAAATCTGATGTTGAATGACAAGAATGAAGTAATGAGTGATGTAGTTTGCTAGGTTGGGTGAATGGGTAACTAAGTGAAAGGAGGATGGACGAGATTTTGGGAGAAGAGAGAAAAAGCTACAACTATGTATTCAAATACCAAATGTAAAATAACCTTAAAATGTGAAACAACTTTTATATCTGGGAAAAAAAGCAAAGGTGAAGTCGACTACACCTACTTGTATTTGAATACACATTGTTCTAGGAACGTGTATTCGACTACACATTTGTATTCGACTACATAAGCGAATTTTTGCTTAAAAACTAAATTTTTATGGAAATCTCAACATGTAACACAAAAATTTATATATCAAGAATCAATATTCATCAAGAAATTTTAATTAAACAACTTTAAGATGAAATTTTTTTGAAGAGAGATGACAGACTATATGTATCATGCAATTTCAAAGATCATTTTCATTTAAAATACCAAGTTCTCTTCGAATCTTATAAAATGAGTCCTTAGGTAAAGGTTTTGTAATGATATCAACCAATTGATTATGTGTATCAACAAATGTTACCTCAACATTACCTTTAAGCACATGATCCCATAGAAAGTGATGTCGTATATCGATGTGTTTAGTTCTAGAGTGCATGATTGGATTCTTTGAGATGTTTATTGCACTTGTGATGTCACATCTTAAGGGAATGCATCTGAGATCAACTCCATAGTCATGTAATTGCTATATGAGCCAGAGAATCTGGGAACAACAACTTCCTGCTGCAATGTATTCAACTTCAGCAGTACTAAGTGCAACACAAGCTTGCTTTTTACAAAACCATGATACTAGTGCATTGCCTAAGATATAGCAAGTGCCGCTTGTGCTTTTACGATCCGTTTTGCATCCTGCATAATCTGAATCAGAGTATCCAACTAGGCTACATATGCTCGATATTTGGATATGTCGATTGAAATTCCTGATGCATCTTTATCAACATATGTTCCAGAGCCCATTGGAGTTGTACTTGCTTCGCAGTTTTCCATTTCAAATTTTTTGAGTAATTCTTTACAATATTTTGCTTGATTTATGAAGATGCCATGCTCAAGTTGGTTAATGTGAAGTCCAAGAAAATAGTTTAATTTTCCCATCATGGATATTTTGAATTCTCCTTGCATTATTGAAGAAAATTCTTCACATATGTCCTTGTTGGTTGATCCAAATATCATGTCATCAACATAAATTTGAACCAATAGTGTGTGACCATTATCTCTTTTGACAAATAATATTTTATCAACCTCCCCTTTGTCAAATCCTCGTGCACATAAAAAGGTGCTTAATCTGTCATACCAAGCTCTTGGAGCTTGTTTTAGACCGTAAAGAGCCTTTTATAATTTGTAAACATGTGAGGGATTTTTGGAATTCTCAAACCCAGGGGGCTGTTTGACTTAGACTTCTTCATTTATGTATCCATTGAGAAAGGCACTCTTCACATCCATTTGATATAACTCAAAATTCATGGAACAAGCATACGCAAGTAGTAAACGTATTGCTTCTAATCTTACTATCGGAGCAAATGTTTTGTCAAAATCTATCCCTTCTTCTTGATTGTATCCTTGAGCGGCCAATCTAGCTTTGTTGCGGACAACTATGCCATTCTCATCTAGTTTATTTTTAAACACCCATTTTGTACCAATGATGTGTTTATTTCCAGGATTAGGAACAAGTTCCCATACTTGGCTTCTTTCAAATTGATTGAGTTCTTCTTGCATGGCAAGTATCCATTGATCATCTTTAAGTGCTTCACCCATTTTGGAGGGTTCGATTTGAGAAACAAATGCCATGTTTAAGCAAGCATCTTGCAGTTTTAATCTTGTTGTAACTCCTTTATTGATATCACCTATGATGTTATCAATTGGTTGATATCTATGGGTTCTCAATTCTCTAGGAAGATCATCACTTTGCCTTTCAATGTTGACTTCACTTTTTTGATCTGGTTGATTAATTTGATGTTCTTTGCTTGTATCATCGCTTTCAAAAACATCATCATCACAAGAAATAATATTTTCCTCTTTTATGGGGTTAGTTTCATCAAAAGTTACATGCATTGATTCTTCAACTAATGAAGTTCTTTTATTGAAGATTCTAAATGCTTTACTAGATATAGAGTAACCAAGAAATATACCTTCGTCAACTTTTTCATCAGATTTTCCAAGGTTGTCTTTACCGTTGTTTAACACAAAACACTTACATAATGTGAAAGTGAGAGATATTGGGTTTTCTTCCTTTGTAAAGTTCATACAGAGTTTTCTTAAGAATTGGCCGAATGATTACCCGGTTGGAAACATAGCATGCTGTGTTTATAGCATCTGCCCAAAAATATTTTGGTAGGTTTGAGTTGCTTAGCATAGTTCTTGCGAGCTCAAACAAGGATTTGTTCTTTCTCTCAACAACCCCATTGTGTTGTGGTGTCCTTGGTGCAGAAAAATTGTGGAAAATGTCATTTTCTTCACAAAATTCTTCAAATGAAGTATTTTGAAATTCTACTCCATGATCACTTCTAATTGATACAATTTTGGCAGAATATTCGTTTTGGACTAGCATGGCATAGTTTTTAAATGCCTTAAAAGCTTCATTTTTACTTGCCAAAAATAAGGTCCAAGTGAACCTTGAGTAATAATCACCAATAACTAGTCCATATGAGTTTCAACCAAGTCTTTTGGTTCTTGATGGACCAAACAAGTCCATATGTATCAATTGTAGTGGTCTAGAGGTTGAAATGACATTTTTAGGTTTGAAAGAACTTTTTGTTTGCTTACCTTTTTGGCATGCGTCACACAATTTATCCTTTATAAATTTCATTTTTGGTAAGCCTACAACAAGATCATGCTTGACCAATTTGTTTAAATGATCCATGTGAATTTGAGCAAATCTCTTATCCCATAGCCAAGCATCATTTTTGTCACTTACCAAAAGACACTTCATTTTTAAGGATAAATAGTCAAGATTAAGTATAAAAATGTTTTTGAACCGCTTACCGATAAATTGAGCTTCATTTGTAGCTTCATTTTGGATGATACACTCATCTTTTTTAAAGACTATCTTGTATCCTTTGTCGCAAAGCATGCTAATGCTTATGAGATTGTGTTTTAGACCTTCAACATATAAGACATCTTCAATCAACGGGGACGGTGCTATACCGACTTTTCCAATGCCTAAAATTTTTCCTTTGTTGTTGTCTCCATATACTACATATCCCTTTGACTCAAGTGTTAAGGCTGAAAATTTTGTAACATCACCCGTCATATGTTTAGAGCATCCACTATCTTAGTACCACATATTTGGGTCCTTGATGGTTAGTACCTTTCTTTACCCATATGTAGTACCCTCTTGGAACACTAATGTTTCTAATATGACAGGTATTAGGTGTATGACCATGAAGACCACAATAAGAACAAGTAGGATTAAATCTATTTTTAGTAGCATATGTATGAGATTTATTTTGAATAATTCTCTCTTTATAAAGATGATCCTTTTTCATAACTATAATCTTTTCTTGATTATATTGATTACTCGCTTTAACAAAAATAGTCTTATTCAAGTTTGGTTTATCAAATTTTGAATATGCAAGACCACTTTTGTCATTTGAGTATCATTGCATATTTAAAACATTTTCCAATCCTAATTGTCCCTTTTCTTATCGTTCAATTACCCTATTTAATTGAACAATTTTAAAAGAGAGGGAATCACATTTATTGCATGTAAAATTATGTTTTAGTTTTTCAGAATTTTTCTCCATAATGTCAACTTTTTCTTGTAGACTTGAGATTTTTTCTTTTGCGTTGACACTAGTTTACACAGATTTTTACATTCAATAAGTAATTCCTTAATTGCGTTTTGAGCATCATTGTATTCTATAATTAATTCACTATTAATTTTATTATGATGAGGAGAGTCTATATTACTAACCTCTTCTTCATCATCTGATTAATGTGATGCCACTAATGCAACATTGGCTCATTCTTTACTTTCTGTTTCTGAAGAAGAACTTACTTTGTTGTCTTCCCAAGCTATGTATGCCTTCTTGAAGTCTTTCTTTTTTATGGCATTCTTCTTAGCAAGGTTTGGACAATCTGCTTTAATATGTCCTTGTTTTCCACATTCAAAGCAAGTGATGTTTTGATTTGATGTAGAATTATCTTTCTTCTTGAAACTTTTCTTTTTGAATGTTCTGTCATTTTTAAGAAACTTACCAAATTTCTTAACAAGAAAGATAATGTTTTCATCTTCATCTGAATTGTCATCCTTGATTTGTTCTCTTGATTTGTTCTTTAGAGCAATATTTTTGGTCTTCTTTTCTTGACTTTCATTTTGTTCTAACCTTCCAAGTTCGATTTCGTGCTCTTGAAGTTTTCCAAATAGTGCAGAAAGAGACATTTTGGATAAGCTTTTCTTTTCGGATATTGCTGTCACTTTTGGTTGCCAGGCCCTTGTCAATGATCTCTGTACTTTTAGATTTAATTCATCATTGGTGAAGATTTTTCTGAGTGCTGTCAAATGATTGGTTAAATGGGAGAACCTTTTCTGTAAGTCTAGAATAGACTCTCCGGGCTGCATTTGAAATAACTTATATTCTTGTGATAGTGTGTTTAGTTTAGATCTTTTTACCTCAATGGTGCCTTCGTGAGTTACTTCCAACGTATCCCATATTTCTTTTGTTGTTTTAAAGTGAGATATACAGAAAAATTCATCCATTCCTAGTGTAGATTGTAATATATTCTTAGCCTTCTTATCGAACAACACTTTTCTTTTATCATCATCAGTCCAAGAATTTTTTATCTTTATTTCTTCTTTGTTATTGATGACAGTTTTTGGAATGTGATGACCATTTTCAACTGCATCCCATATGTCGTCTCTTTGTGCTTCAAGATACGCTTGCATACGTATCTTCCAAAAATCGTAGGTGCTCTCCAACAAAACATGGTGGCTTAGTACTGCTACCACCGTCTCTAAAAACAGGTTGTTCGGAAGCCATGAGTAATTGGTCGAGGAATAAGTTACCTTAACCTGCTCTAATACCAATTGTAAGTATGGAAGTACGCCTAAGAAGCGGAGGGGGTGAATTAGGTGTTAGTAAATTTTCGTGTTTTAGTGAGATGGTAGTTGAATTTTCTGAGTTTAACAAAGTGTTTATTAATAAGAAAATGCAGTAAATAAATGAACACTTAAGATTTATCTTGGTTCCCCTTTTAACCAAGGGTACGTCCAGTCCTCTTGCACACCACAAGAGATTGATCCACTAATTGTTAGAAAATGTACAACTCCCACCCTGGGATTCTTGCTACCAACTTCTAACAATACTTCTAAGATAGCACACCACAATCTTAGATTAAGATATTTTTAAGAAAGCACTGCTTTCCTTTAAAAGTGATACAATAAGTTTTGAATAAGAATAAGGAGAGCTATATTGATAAACAATCCAACAACAATTCAAGTACTTGAGAACCTTTTAGAATGATATGAAAATGGAATGCAAGTACTTTGTAAAAAATCATAATTTTGTTCAAAGTTGGTCAAGGTATTGATTCAACGATTGTGTACTTTTTGATATGAAGTTATGGGGTATTTATACTCCATAAACATCTCTTTAGATTCGTGGCCATTGATCCATGAGGTTCAATGAAAAAATACAATGTTCTAGAGCCATTCCAGATCTGAAAAATTGTATTGTTTCCAATTGTATTCGAATACAGGATATGTGTATTCGAATACAACTCTTTGTAACGTTCAAAAATATTCAAAAATTACACCTTGTATTCCAATACACATTAGTGTAGTCGAATACAGATTAGTGAAAATTTGCCACTGACTTACTTTGCATTCAACTACAGAAGGTTGTAGTTGAATACACATATAAGGATTTTGGACACTGACTTGAAGTGTATTCGACTACACATAGTCGTAGTCGAATACAACTTTGAGATTTTTGCTTCTGACTTGCATTGTATTCGAATACAGGAAATGTGTATTCGAATACACCTCTTTGTAACGTTCAAAAATATTCAAAAATTACACCTTGTATTCCAATACACATTGGTGTAGTCGAATACAAATTAGTGAAAATTTGCCACTGACTTACTTTGTATTCAAATACAGAACGTTGTAGTTGAATACACATATAAGGATTTTGGACACTGACTTGATGTGTATTCGACTACACATAGTCGTAGTCGAATACAGCTTTGAGATTTTTGCTTCTGACTTGCATTGTATTCGAATACAAGATGCTGTATTTGAATGCACTTATGTATTTTGTCAAAAATATGATTTTTTATGACTTTGTTAATGTTGTTTTGACTTTTGAAAATACTTTAAATGCATATGTAAATATGACTTGTTCTCATGTAATCGAAATATTGGTTTGTATCATATACCTTTACATTTTTTCATCTAATGTTTGGATTTGAAGCTTATTATGAAGATATTTGATCTTCTTTTTGATCTTGTTGCATTGACCATAATTGGTGATCTTTGTCTTCATCCAAAATATGTAGTTTACACAAATGATTCACGCAATCCATAGGAATGAAGGAATGGGTTGCCCCCTAATAAAAAAGTGTGGTTAGAGTGTTACCTGCAATCTAACAGTTATGTTGAATTAGATTGCTAGATGGATTTCCAGCTTCAGCACTCACGTAATAAACGCGTCCTGTAGCAGTAGGACGAGTAGCCCTAGTTACATTCACAATTGGTTCCACCTTCGGAGTCGTGCAATCCCTTGCAATGTGCCCTGGCTTCTGGCAGTTGTAGCAAGTAAGTCTCTTAGGGGTACAAACATTAGCATATTGTCCCTCTTCCCCACATCGGAAACATCGAATCTCTTGTCCCAATTTCCTTCTAAATTCAGGTTCCCCGGGCGATTCTGCATCCCGTTGTTATTTTGTTCTCAATTATAAGGTTTGGCAACTTGTTTTCCCTTGTTGTTTTGATAATTCACACGTATAGGCCCTCCTGAATTAAAATTCCCTCCTCGGCTAGCCCTCTTATTATTCATATCCTTAACTTTTCTACATTTTCCACAAGAACTTGGAAACGCTGAATTCCAAAGGGTAAGATAGAGTCTTGGATCTTATACTTTAGTCCTTCTTGGAAACGATGGCACATGAATTGTTCATCAATCTCTTCACCGAAAAACCTGAAATGTCGTGACAACAATTCAAACATAGCGGCATATTCACCGACTGTCATGTTCCCCTTATGAAGTTTTAGAAAATCATCACCCAATTTAGTCCTGGTACTCATCGGGACGTATTTTTCTAAAAACTTCCTTTTGAATGATTCCCAGTTTATCTCCTCGTGAGTTGGTCCCATCAGCAACCTTGTACACCTCCACCAATACTCAGCATCCCCTAATAGCAGATAACTAGCATAGTTGACCTTCACTTTTGCCTGACAGTTAGTCATCTCAAAGATCTTTTCCACTTCTTGGATCCACTGGTCCGATTTCTCTGAATTCTCATCACCCTTAAACTTGGGAGGATTGTAACGGCGAAAATCATCAAATCCTCTTGACTCAGCAGCACGGATCTCTCTTTCCCTCTTTTCTAGATCCCGCATAGTCTTAGCACCAGTCTGTACAGTAACAGAAGCAGCCATGTTATTCATAGCTTCCGCCATTCGATCATCGCTATTAACGTTGACTCTTGAATCGTCATTCCTATGTGGTGGCATTGTTTCCTATAAAACCATCATCAAGAAGAGTATTAATACCACTTCAAATCATTCCAAAACTAACTTTCGACTACATCAACACATAATAACTACAATCTCTAACCAAAATCACCACAACCCCAAAGAAATCCAAACCAAAGTTCTGATACCACAATTGTAACAACGCATTTTGTTTAAACAAAAATCGAATTTAAGATTTTAAGAAAGAAATATTTATGGATAAAATTTTTAAGTCGTAACATAACAAAAAAAGTCAACAAATATTGACAAGCAGCGGAAACAGTGATTGAAACATAAACCCAAAGTATTTAAACAGCAAAATACACCGGGGCTATGAGACCTATCAGACATAGATCATACATTCTCAAAAGAAAGACAACTAGTCCCTACACAAGCGTCTAATTTGATCATGCTACAAATATCACATAACATTTCAATTATAAATGCACAAAATAACCTTTCGACCTACCATACTCTTTGAAAGGGTTTTCATATTCCAAACATGCATAATAAAAGTTGAAAAATGAAGTTTTTGACAAAATTGCATTGTCGTATTCGAATACAACATCCTCGTATTCAAATACAACATCCTTGTATTCGAATACAATGTTAATTCATTAGTCAGTAACAAAATCAGGACAATTGTATTCGATTACAACATCGTTGTAATCGAATACAGTGTTGTTTCATAAATCAGTAGCAAAATCAGGACAACAGTCACTACAAGAAATCAATGATTTTGTGAGGGCCAAAAGCCCTCACAAAGGGAAAAAAAACAGCCACAAAGGTGGCTTTTGTGAGGGCTTTTGGCAGCCACAAAGAAGCTGGTCACAAAATTTTGTGAGGGCTTTTGCAGCCACAAAGGACAGGCATTTGTGAGGGCTTTTGCAGCTACAAAAGTCTGCCTTTGTGAGGGCATAGGCCGCCACAAAGGACATGTCGAATTTGCCAGATCAGACCTTTGTGAGGGCTTTTGGCCGCCACAAAGGAATGCTGACTGGACCTTTGTGAGGGCTTTTGGCAGCCACAAATTCTTGCTGACTGGACCTTTGTGAGGGCTTTAGGCCGCCACAAATGCTTGCTGACTGGACATTTGTGAGGGCTTTTGGCTGCCGCAAATGCCAACGAAATTAATAAATTAATTTTTATTTCAAATTAATAGTTTATTATAATATTATATATAATAAATTAATATAATTATAATATTAAAATTTAAATTATAATTAAATTAAATTTGAAATATAACGTAATTATAAATTAAATTTAATATATATATATATAATAAACTAATCTTAATATAATTAAAAATTTAAAATAAAATATTTGAATAAAAAATAAAGAATAATAATTAAATTAAAGATTAATTTAATTAATAAAATATTAATAATAAAATATTTAAATTAATAATTATAATTATAAATAAGCATTAATTTAAATTAATGTAAATTATAAATAAATTATAATTTAAATTAATCTTAAATAAAAATTTAAATAAAATTAAAATTAAAATTAAAATTAAATATTAAATATTAAAATTAAAATAAATATTATATATAAAAACATAATATTAATAATAATTAAAGCTAGCTATAGCAATCATGATAAAATCAAATAAAACATGCATTCCAAAATTAACAATTAATGTCTTACAAACCCAAAATTAACAAATAATGTCTTACGAAGTGGAAATTAATTAAACACACAATAATGTCGTACAACCCAAAAACCACATCAATCATCATAATAATTCGTCTGATCTGCTCCACTCCCACCATCATTATTTCCTGCATTCATACCCGACGAATGAAGCCCCTCAAAAGTATTATGCATCTGTGTTGGAGGAGACATCATGCTTTGAAATTGAATTTCATCTTCAATGGCACCACCAATAGTCGAAGGAGGAGCCCTAGCTGGCTGAGGTTGATTTAAATCTGGTCTGATCAACCCAGCTGTTGGCATAGTCGGTCGGTATGCAGTTTGATATTGATTTGGTTGAGGTTGAGGAAGTTGATGTGAAGATGATGGAGAATACTGATAATTATGAAAATATGGTTGTTGCTGAAACATTGGCTGCTGCTGTTGCTGGAAGGCAGAGTTCGAAGTATCCTGGTGTTGCTATTGGAAACTTGGAGGCGGTTGCTGCTGCTGCGAGTATTGAGAGTAACTTTGTTGCTGCTGGAAAATTGGTCGTTGATGCAAGTATTGAGGCCGAGGCGGGAACTGCTGATGAAAGTCAGGAGGAAATGAAAATTGTTGTTGTTGAAATTGTTGTTGCTACTGAAACTACTGCTGCTTCTCTTGAAACCTCTGTTTCCATTCCTCATTCAATTTATCAATTGCGGCTTGTATCAGCTGTTGTGTCCTTTCTTCTTGCTCACTTGCCCATTGCTCCTTTAATTGGTCAAGATTATCTATCGGCGCCGGATGTTGAGATCAATCCGTACTAGCATAAGAAGAAGACGTCGCAGTTTGAATATTGTCGGTTGGACCTTTCACAAAGGTTGATGATAAAGTACCGGCTCCCAGCACACGCCCTTTGTACTTGCTACAACTGATGTTCATAAAACTTGCAGTCTCATATTATTTTCGCTACACTAGAGTAGCTCGCATAGCAGGAGGAAGAGTAGCATGATGATCATCCCATTCTTTCATGACTTGTTCAAGTTGTTCCTATATTAAAAATCAAACAATTAAAAAATAAATTTAGTTAATAATTAATATATAATAATTTAAAGGTGTAAATATATAATAATCAATATATAATAACTACCTGAATCATTATTGATAACGAATCAGTATACTCAATTGTTTGAGGATTAACATGAAGATAGCAATGTATCTCAGCCTGTGTAACCTCCCTTCCAAGTTGCTTTTCCTAAATTATATATTAAAATAATGTCAAGTTTATGGTGAAATGTGATGATTAATTGAATAAATATTAATAGATATATATTATAAATAATAATTAATTACCATATAATATTTAATTTCTCCAGCAAACATGGAACCTCCCTTATGAGTACTAGCACCCCTCTCAGATGCTCTATTAATATTTGCTTTTTCTCTCTTTTGTTTGTAAGCATCTATGTTCCACTTACTCCACAAAGCAGTCCAAACATTTTCACCAATCCAATTAGGTCGTTTTTCCTCGCCCTTATTACGTGCGTAAGACAACATAGATGAGAGATGCTTTGAAAAGCGATGGTCAAATGAAGACATAACTGTGGCATCAAGCTCTCTTTTCCAAGTACAATTAGTCTGTTGTTTGTTTAAATTTAAAAAATATTAAAAATATAATTCAATTAAGCAATCAAATGTATATATAATTAATTAGTACTTAAATAAATTAATGTAATCACTTACTTTGAAACAATGTAGAAATTGATCAACTTCCCTAAATTGAGGTGTCTTATCCTCTTTAATCTCACCCCAAGACAACCATGGCTTTTTGTATTTCTCTTGTATGACTTCAGCAATTGCCTTTGCAGATGGTTTAAAAGGAAGATATCTTCAAAATTTACATGCAAATTAAATATAAAAATTAATTAATAAAATAATGTAACATGATATGCAATAATAAAATATTTAAGAATCATAGTTTACATACCCATCTCCTTCTAGAATTATGACAATGCGGTTGTAGCAATCAACACATCCGGGTTCCATGATTTCGTCTAACGTATAAGGCTCTACTGGGACCTCCGGATATAAAGGAATAGCTCCACCACTAGTACCAATGGTCGGCATCGGCATGAGAGATGGGTCATTAACAACACGTGGTCTAGCAACTTTTTTCTTATCACGTGATGTTTTGTATATTCCTCAAATTGCGCCGTTCCTGGTCCTCCTGATCCATCTGAACCTCCTACTCCCACTGAAGCCATATCTCTCTCTCTATATATATATATATATATATCATCCATATCCATACATATATATAATATAATATGTGTGTGTATGTACAATTAACATAAGATTAATTATATGTAAATAATAAAGAAATAAAGAAATATACATATATAAATAATGATATATCCATACATATATATAATAATGAAATATACAAATATATTTTAACACTCACATAAATAAAGAAATATATAATATTATACATATCGATATCCATACAAATATATATATATATATATATATATAATGCCTAATTAATTAATTGTCTTCGTCTTGGTCATCTTCATCATCAGTATATTCATTTGATGAGTGAGTTAAGTCAATATTGGCTTCATCGTTCTCTAATTCATCTATTTCTTGTTCATCAACTTATTCTCAAATGTGTGACTCATGACAAAGTTGACTAATAGTCTCATCTCCAATCACATGATCCAAATTTGACATTTCATCCATTTGAAATGCAACTTCTTCATTTTGACCTGCTTCAACTTCTTCTATTCCACTCGTTGGTCTTGTTTTGATTGTAGCACACCAACCTTGCTTGCTTTTGACAGTTGATGGATAAGGAACATAATACACTTGCCTTACATTATGGGCCAGGGCAAATGGATCAAACCGTGGATATCTTTTGCTCATTCGAATGTCTACAGTATTGGATATCTTTTGCTCATTCATAAATATGCACAATTATGCCATAGAAATCTTCTACTACACCACTATCAGAGACACTTTTCATACAAACTCCACTGTTAATTGTTTCTTTTCCTTCAGTCCAAGATTCAGTGTGAAATTTGTATCCATTGATGTAATAGGTGTGTCATTCTTTGAAACTTCTACTCGGGCCCATAGATAAGTGCCTTAAGTGGATGTTGATAGGAGTTTGTTCTTCCAGATGCACTTGTTGTTGAAACCATGATGGGAAATTTGAATGTATATCATCAGATGATTGTCCCGTATTTAAAAATGCCCTTATCGATGACCATATATATATATGGTGAATATCAATTTAATCATATAATACGGGACAATCATCTGATGATATACATTCAATACTTTGTCGCTTGGCCAGAAAATCGGAAAATCCCTACCAGCATGATGACCAGACAAGTAAAAAATTGATAAAGCATGTGGATGACGTATAGCACTATTAGTAGCGTTTCTTCCGTTAACTGGTGACAATGTTTCATTGTTGAAATAATGAAAACAAAAGTGTGTTGTTTCACGGTGTAGGTAAGATGAACAAATTGAGCCCTCAACTCTAGCTTTGTTTTTCACCGACCGTTTTGAATAACCATGAACCTATAATATACCAAAGAGATGTACAATAAGCTTTGTCATTATCTTTTGTTTTCCCTTTCACATTCATCACAGTATTAAAGATGTTGTCAAAGAAATATTTCTCAATATGCATAACATCAAGATTATGTCTCAAAAGATTATCTTTCCAATACGGTAGATCCCAAAAAATACATCTTTTTGTCCAATTGTGCCATTGTCCGTAACCTTGTGGTTTACAAGCCACACCATTAACAACATGTACCTTTGGCATATCTTTTACTTTATTCCAAACTTTTTCTGATGTCAATTTCATCGGGGGTCCTAGACTTTCTGCATATCCCTTCATAAATGCAGCTTTGTTCCTTCTAAATGCATGATCAGCAGGTAAAAACCTACTATGCGAGTCAAACCACGATGCCTTAACACCATATTTTAAAGTAAATGCTTTTGTATCTTCCATACAAATAGGACAAGCTAGTTTACCATGGGTTCCCCATCCTGACAACATCCCATAAGCGGGGAAATCATTAATGGTCCACATCAATGCAGCTCTCATCATAAATTTTTCTCTCTGAGCAATATCATATGTCAAGACACCATTCCACAACCTCTTCAAATCGTCAATCAAAGGTTGTAAATAAATATCAATACCAGTTGTAGGATTAGAAAGACCTGGTATCACAGCAGCTAAGAACATATATGGTTTAGACATACACATATCAGGAGGAAGATTGTAAGGAGTAACAATAACCGGCCAACAAGAATAAGGAGTAGACGATGCTTGTATGTAAGGCGTAAATCCATCTGAGGATAATCCAAGTCTTACATTGCGTGGATCTGACGCAAAATCAGGATGTATATGATCAAAGTGTTTCCATGCCTGACCATTAGAAGGATGTCGCAACTCGCCTGAATTTCTTCTATTCTTATAATGCCACATCATCTTTCCTGCAGTTTGTATTGATGCAAACAATCTTTGCAATCTTGATACAATAGGGAGGTAAAACATTGCTTTCTTTGGAATTGATTTTCCCCTACTTACCCTTGAGTTATTCCTTTGGTGATACCTTGGTTCTTGACAAAACATGCATTCAACTAAGTTTGCATCATTCATACCAAATTCATTGTCATAATACAACATGCAACCTTTAACACAACAATCAATCCTCTTGACACCTAATCCTAACGTTGACACTAACCGTTTCGCATCGTAATAACTTTGCGACAAACCATCTCTCACAGGTGTTGCGTCTAGTATCATTTTAGTCATCAAATCCAAAGCTAAATCAGGAACATGAAATTGAGACTTTAGACCTAACAGTCTAATACACATTGATAACATCGAGTTTGAAGAACCTTTAAACAATGGTTTATTTGTCTCTTTCAAAAGACCATAAAATCTCTGAGCTTCTTCATTGGGAAGTCCATCGGTATCATCATATTGATCTTCATTGAATGACAAATTAACCCCAACAGCATCCGAGATCATATCATTCATCGCCTCAAAGTGTTGATAGTTATAATAATCTATACCTAACATGTTAGTACTACTTGAAGGACCTATATTATAATTCTCCAAATATGTACTAGTATTAGGCGCGACCGGAGACTCTTCTCCATGATTAGTCCAAATCCAGTAGTTAGGCACAAATCCGTCTGCATACAAATGCACTCTTATTTCATCTTCACTTTTAAACCGTCTACATCGACATAAACAACATGGACATCTCATTCCCCCTTCATCTTGGACAATTTTTTGCACTCTCGCAAAATTTCTTCGACCTTGTTAGCAAAACGTTGTTTAAGACCCTTTCTTCCGGGAAAATTCCTATCGTACATCCAACTACGGTCTAAATCCATAGTTGTTTTATATATATATATATATATATATATATATATATCGATGTTTTATATATTAATTGCTTTATTTTTCAAAAGCATTAATATAAATTTTGACATATTTATATGTCAATTAGGGGAGCATGCATTTGCACACAATATAATATATTATTATCAATACAATAATAAAATATATACCGAATACAAATATAAAATATATATCAATACTATCAAAAAATATCAATACTAACAAAAAAATATCAATACTAACAAAAAAATAATAATTAAATAAACATTATATATATATATTAATTTGCCAAAAATATAATAAATTATAAATAATATAATAAAATATTAATACTTAAAACAAAAAATAATAATTAATATGATAAATTTTAATAATGTTTTTTTAAAATCAATAACTTTGATATATATGTCAATTACGGCATTATATATTAACTAATTTGCATACAATATAATAAATTATTAATCAAGACTATATCATTATACAAACCTATATATAATTTTAAATGATGTTTTTTTTAAAATCAAGACTAATAATCAATACTTATTTATAACAATAAATAATAATATCATCAATTTTATTAATGTTTTTTTAAATAATAATTATATTAAAACTAATACATTTTAACCGTGATTTGAAACTTTAATTTATCATATATTAATATGTAAACAACATCATTCCTATTTTTTTAAAAATAAATTTATAAAACTAATCTAAATATATATATTACTAATCTATATAAAGAGTGTTTTATCAACATAAATTTGTACAAGCAGAATGTCTTTTCCCTTTTTCTTTATAAAGAGTGTTTTATCAACATTTCCTCTTAAAAAATTTTGCTGTATGAGGAAATTGCTGGCCTTTGGCAACTAGTCTAGCCTTATTTCTAGTGATTACTCCACTCTCATCCATTTTTAGTTTCTACTTGAGAAACAAAAGCTGTTAAATTGCATAAGTGTCTAAGATATTTTCTAGTAGCAACCCCTTTTGAAATTTCTCCAATGATGTTGTCAATGGGATGGTTTTTGTTAAATTTCCATTCCTTAGGTAAGTCATCTTCCTTTATAGGTTCTATACAATCAATGTTAGTAGGAGGTGATGTTTCATTTGGTTCTTTTGGATCTGATTCTACAATTTCATCAAGGGAATCATCAACTTTAAGAGGGGTATTGTTCAAGTTTTTAGTAAACATTTCATCAAATTTACATGAACAGATTCCTCTATAGTTTTAGTTCCTTTATTGTAGATCCTATAGGCCTTACTAGTTTGTGAATATCCTAGAAAAATTCCCTCATCTGCCTTAGAGTCAAATTTCCCCAGATGCTCTTTTCCATTATTCAGTACAAAACACTTGCATCCAAAGACTCTAAAATAGGCAATGTTTGGTTTTCTACCTTTGTATATTTCATAAGGTGTTTTTCTAAGTATAGGCCTAATTAGAACTCTATTTATTACATGTGTAGCTGTGTTTATTGCATCAGCCCAAAAGTATTTTGGAAGCTTAGAGCCATTGATCATTGTTCTATCAAGTTCTTCTAGAGATCTATTATTCCTTTCTACAACTCCATTTTGTTGTGGAGTTCTTGGGGCTGAGTAAATGTGGTGAATTCCATTTTGTTCACAATAATTATCAAAAGATTCATTTTGAAATTCTCCACCGTGATCACTCTTAATGGAAACTATTTTCTGATTCGATTCATTTTGAACTTGATTTGCAAATTTTTTGAAAATTGAGAAAGCATCACTTTTGTGAGATAGAAAATAAGTCCATGTATATCTAGAGTAATCATCAACTAAAACATAGCCATACAGATTTCCTCCAAAACTTTTTACTTGAGAGGGACCAAATAGATCCACGTTAATTAATTGTAGAACTCTATTAGTTTGTACTAACTTTATTAGTGGGAATGAGGACTTAACTAATTTACTTTTCTCACAAGAGTCGCATAATTTGTCCGTAGTAAATTTTCGGTTTGGGAGACCTAGCACTAGTTGTTTGCTAAGTAATTTTTTAAGATGATCTATATGTATGTGAGCTATTCTCTTGTGCCAAAACCAATCTTCATCAGATTTAGATAACAAACAGCAAACATTATTTGCAGGCAAAGAATCAAGATCAATCATGTATATATTATTTACCCTTTCACCTACCAATTTTATGCTATTATCTTCCTTGTGCTCAAGTATACAAGTATGTGATGTAAAATATACCTAGAATCCTTTATCGCAAAGCTGACTAATGCTAAATAAATTGTGTTTCAAACCTTTTACATAGAGAACATCCTTGATTACCGTTGTTTATTCACTCCCTATGCCTCCAGCACCAAGTATTTTAGCTTTGTTGTTGTCACCATACTTTACATATCCTCCATCCTTTAGATTCAGAGACAAGAATTTTGATTTGTCTCCAGTCATATGCTTGGAACATCCACTATCTAGGTACAATGAGTGATTTTTGGATGTCAAGCATACTTACAAAACAAAATTTAAATTTTGGTTTTAGGTACCCAATTCAGATTGGGTCATTGAGGGTTAGTTTCAATCATAGGTTTCTTTACTCTCCAAACTTGTTTCCATCCTTTGTTAGCAAGCTTTTTCAGTTTACAATTGAAAGCTATATGTCCTTTTTTGCAACAAAAATGACAAGAAAAAGCAGAGGATGTACTTTGAGTTTGTTTAATGAAAACATTATGCATTTGCTTTAATCTAACAAATTTATTATTCCTTTGAGCATTCTGTAACACCCCGATTTTCAAAGCGAGGGTGTATTTTTTTTTTTCAAAAGAAATTAAAATACAACAAAGAAATACATAAAATAATACGTTTGGATAAATATTTAAGTCAAAATAATTTGCAAGGAGCAGAATAATTTTTCGAAATATGACTCCAAAATATTTAAACATCAAAAAGTGGTACAGTCTTCCAATTTAAAATAAATGCAATTCAAAAAAAGACATATGTTCCCTCTATGTCAACCTAATCTGATCATTCTACCAAAAACTATACACCCTGAGTGATCTCCACGCGCCCCGTAAGATCCTCCTAATGTAGCTCCAATCATGCATTCCCATCCACATTCCCATCCGTAGGGTATGAACCGGTAGGATTGTCCTGACTCTCATCTGAGGGCAAAGCCCAGATTTCCACTATAGTTGTAAAGGGTCACCAACCAAAATTAACAGTTAACACATAACATTTAAGTTTTTAAATGCACAAAATAATATTTCAACTTAGCATACACCTTAAAAGGGTTTCTATATGCCAAACATGCATAAACAAAGTTGAAAAATGAAGTTTTTAACAAAACAACATTGTTGTATTCGACTACAGCATCTTTGTATTCGGATACAAGGTTATTTCAACATTCAACAGCAAAACAGCATGTCTGTATTCGACTACAACAGTCTCTATTCGACTACATAGTAAGTCAGTGGCAAAACAACATGTTTGTATTCGAATACAGCTTGCTGTATTCGAATACACATCAGACAGCAGCAGAAAAACAGCAAAATTCAGCATTTTTCAGCTTTTCAAAGGGTTTCGAAATCAATCAACACTTACCCACAACTCCAAACAATCAAACTTAGCAATTATAGCGCAATCACCATGACATCGTGAGTTTCGAAACAAATTTGCAATCAATCATTCTTACATAGAACTCCAAAACAAAACACTTAGCGATTATTACACAATTACCACGACATCTTAAGTTTCGAAATGGTTTTGCAATCAATCATGCTATCACACAATTCCCAAACAACCACACTTGGCAATTATAACACAATCACCACAACAACTTTAGTTTCAAAATAGTTTTGCAACCAAACACACTATCACACAATTCCAAAACATAACACTTAGCAAATAAAACCCAATTACCACCACAACTTAAGTTCAAACACTCAATCATAAACTTGAATCAAACACACTTACACACAATCTGTTCCAAAACATAACACTTAGTAATATCATCACATTCATGAATTCGAATCAAACACGACTCGTGTGCCAAGCACCCTAATGCAATGCGTATATGCCAAAATGCATGGACTCGGAATTCCAAACCAAAACCCTCCTCGAAGTGCCGTAAATCATAATTGTACCGCCTATAGCAGGCCAAAGTACCAATTACCGAGGTGCCACCTATTACGGGTCAGCACGATTTACTAAAAAGCATAAATCATAAACGCACCACCTATCACGGGTCAGTACTGTTTACCGAGGTGACACCTATCACGGGTCAGCACGATTTACCAAAAGAAAAACGTAAGTTGTAAGGGTACTGCCTATCACAGGCCAAAGTACTACTTACCGAGGTGCCATCTATCACGGGTCAGCACAACTTACCAAAAAGTAAATCGTAAACGTACCACATATCACAAGTCAGTACAGTTTACCGAGGTGCCACCTATCACGGGTCAGCACAATTTACCCAATGAAATGCATGAGCATACACTAACTCCATTCACAACAAGCGTTAAGTAAATGCATATATTAAAAGATTCCCCATTTTTAATACTCATTTACTTAACCGATTTTCACACCAAACATTAAGCAAACAGACATATTAAGAGATTCCCCATTCTTAATATACTTTTGACTTAAACGGTTTCCACAACAAAACATGCAGTAAACAAGTCATTAAGAGATTCCCCATTCTTAATACTCATTTCACTGAAACCATTTTCAAAACAAACATTAAGTAACCAAGATATTAAGAGATTCTCCATTCTTAACGCTCAGTTAACTTAAACGATTTTCAAACAACATTAAGTAACTAAGACATTAAGAGATTCCCCATTCTTAACGCTCAGTTAACTTAAACGATTTTCACAAACTCACATTAAGTAAACAAGACATTAAGAGATTCCCCATTCTTAATGGTTTTCAAATTCCACACAAAACCAACTTTCACAAAACCAACTTTCACTCCAAATCATTTTCCACACAAACCACACAAAACAAACTCAAACATACTTTCACATTCAATCCATAATTCACACCAAATTATTTTCCACACAGACCACACAAAACACATCTCAAGTTTCATCAGTATTAACTAAGAACACGTCAAAAACAACGAACACAAATCAACACAATCCACCACTCAAACACACAAGTTTCATTCACTCAAAATCATACATAAATGAGTTTAAATTCATTTTCCATGAAGCATTCATCAATATAACCAAAACCTAACTCTAAGATTTTACCCGTAAAGCCTTAGATACATTTTCCCAAATCAATACTCTAACCCTAACAAAATTCTTTTCCACACAACTATAGATAAGGCCCTAAATGCAAACAAAAAGTTTGGAAGGAGCCCTTACCTTCACGTTAGCTTTAACGTGCGATTACGATACCGCGAGTAAATTCGGTAAAATCTCCGCTCGCAACGTCGCTTCCAAAGTTGGTTCCCTAGCACCGTAGAGTGGTAGTGAGCAACTTTCCCTTCTATCTCTACGCGAAACGAAGCTTAGATCTAGATGAAACGGGGAGGTTTGCGTTTAACGGTTTTGAAAACCCCTAACACCGTTTTTCTTCGTTTTCGAATCAAAGAGGAAGAATGAAGCGGAGAAATTATTGTCTTCTCACCCATAAACGCATTGTGTTCCTTTTCTTGAAGCAAATGAAGCCATGGAAATGAAAGAAGAAGAAAGAAGAAAATGGGTCGCGAGGCAAGGAGGAGGAAAACGTTTTCTTTCTCTGTTTCCTTTCTTTCCTTTTTCCTTCTTCCTTTCTTTTTCATTTTCCTTTCTTTTTCCTTTCCTTCTATTTCCCTCCAACCTTATATATACATGTTACTTACAATATTACTAACAATAATATATATATATATAATTAAACCTAACCAATAAATACCTAAATATCTAACTATTTTAGATATTTATGAAAATCATCACATCTCAAACCCTTTTGATAAAAATAACTACTCTCATCACAACTCAATTGACCAATAAAATTTTCTGCAAATAGAGATATTTTTAACAAAATTGTTCGGTATTAAATTCTGCGTAACGTAAATAAATTATTCTCCAACAAATAATTTTAATCCAATTTCCAAAAATATATTTTTGGCATTTAACTCATTAAGTACCAAAAATAGGGCTAACAGCCTAAGAAACTCAACACAAAATACCCTATAATTGAATAATTTAGGATTTAAAATTAAGGGTCTTACATTAGTACCCCCCTAACATTAGTTTCGTCCTCGAAACTTAAAGTGCGAGTAACAATCCATACTAGGTTTGTACTCTTATTCAACATACAAGTCATAACTTGTTCCACCCGATCTACTTGAGGAAAGTGTTGCATACCCCTTTTCATAGGGTGCTTAATAAATTCACACACATCCATAGTCGGTAAGGCTCATCTGTTCCATTCAACATGATTTTGTCTACTATCAACAAGAGATTAAGGATGATCAGTCCCTCAATTTGTCAATAAATAACCAACAACCATGATAGTGGCTTAGACTATCTTAACCGAACTGTAATAGCGCTCCTTGCAACTTACAATTGAGGTTATCTCAATGTACAAGCAGTCAACAATCTTCTCAAAGTCCATTGAGTTTCCCTTAATTTCCTACAACTTTGATCCTGTCGACGAAGTAAAATATCCCATACCTATGTCACGTAGTCTCATTTGATCCTGAAACACTTAGAATGACCACAACACACCGAGCACAGAACAATCTCTACATCCGAGAACTCCTAAATTTCTCCCTTGTCCACAAATCCTCGATTTTTCTTAAGTCGCACAACTACGTCAAACTGTAGTGTTCTTATCAGTATGTTATTCCAGTTATAAATTTAATAATTCCATCCCCACATATGCTTGGTGATCAAGGCATCCTCAAATATTTTCGAAATCATGCTCATGACTATACCACTTGGGACACACAAACTTCCTTTCAGTTTAGTACTTCATTTCAAGAGTCACGTTTTCCATTACAATCTAACTTGAATTTAATTCACAGATCAAGGTCTACATTTGTCGGATGCCTAACACCTCAAATTCAGGCTTCACTAGAAAATTTCTTACATTGTAAGACCCATAATTTTTAAGTGTACTTTATGTATTTTGGTGTATTTTCGGTATTGAACTCAGAGGCTTTTTAGCCAAAGTTATTAATATTTTGGAGTTTATATGACCAAGAAGATATTTTGATGCCTGATTAGAATTACTCGTCGATAAATATATTAAATTAACTCCGGTGAATCTTTTGCGAAGAGTTTAATGCGTTATGGGTGAAAGGGTAATTTAATAAATATCTAAAGATTTGGAGATATTTGTTAATTATTATTAATATATATATATATATATATATGTTTATATATATAGAAAAGGAAAGGAAGGAAATAAGAGGAAGAGAAATAGAAAAGAAGGAAAAAGAAAGAAAGGAAAGGAGAAGGAAAGAAAGTAAGTATTTTCCGTCTCTTTCCTCTCACTGCCTCGCGAGATTTTCTTTTCTTCCTCCCTCCATTTTCGTTTTCTTTGCTTCCTTTTCCTCAAGAATAGAAACCCAAGGCTTAAGGGGCAAGGAAACAAGGATTTCTCAGCTTCATACTTCCTCTTTGATTCGAAAACGGAGAAAAACGGTATTAGGGATTCAAACACAAACCTTTCCGTTTCATCTAGATCTAAGCCTCCTTTCAAGAAGTGATAGAAGGGAAAGTTGCTCACTACCATGCTACGGTGCTAGGGGACCAACTTTAGAAGCGGCGTTGCGAGCGGAGATTTTACCGGATTTGCTCGCGGTACTATAGTCGCACGTTACAGCTAACGTGAAGGTAAGGGCTCCTTCCAAACTTTTAGTTTGCATTTAGGGACTTACTCGTGGTTGTGTGGAAAAGAATTTGGTTAGGGTTAAAGTAAGGTTTTATGGAGAATGGATTTTCAACCCATTTATGTATGATTTTGAGTATATGAAACTTGTTGTGTTTGAGTGATGGATTGTGTTGATTTGTGTTCGTTGTTTTGACGTGTTCGAAATTGATAACTAATGAAACTTGAGTTTGTTCAGTGTGGTTTGTATGGAAAATGATTTGGAATGAAGTATGGATTGAATGTGAAAGTATGTTTGAGTTTGTTTTGTGTGGAAAATGATTTGGAGTGAAGTATGGATTGAATATGAAAGTTGGTTTTGTGAGAAATATGAAAACCATTAAGTTAAACGAGTATTAAGAATGGGGAATCTCTTAATGTCTTGTTTACTTAATGTGAGTTTGTGAAAATCGTTTAAGTTAAATGAGAATTAAGAATGGGGAATCTCTTAATGTCTTGTTTACTTAATGTTGTTTTGAAAATCGTTTAAGTTAACTGGGGGTTAAGAATGGGGAATCTCTTAATGTCTTAGTTTACTTAATGTTGTTTTGAAAATCGTTTAAGTTAACTGGGCGTTAAGAATGGGGAATCTCTTAATGTCTCGTTTACTTAATGTTGTTTGAAAATCGTTGGAGTTAAAAGAGTATTAAGAATGGGGAATCTCTTAATATTTCTGTTTGCTTAATGTGTGTTTGTTTGTGAAAATCATTAAGTTAAATGAGTATTAAGAATGGGGAATCTCTTAATATCTGCGTTTACTTAATGTTGTCGTGAAAATGATTTTGTGAAGAAATGAATTGTCGAGCCAAGGTGATGCCATGTGATTTGTTGGTTCATCTTGTATGCGTTGGGATTGTCAAGTCAAAGTGATGCCATGTGATTTGTTGGTTCATATTGTCTGTGTTGAGATTGTCGCGCCAAGGTGATGCCATGTGATTTGTTGGTTCATCTTGTATGCGTTGGGATTGTC
>JBBPBT010000524.1:1512897-1550580 GCA_037974875.1 Cicer bijugum
CTTAATGTGTGTTTGTTTGTGAAAATCATTAAGTTAAATGAGTATTAAGAATGGGGAATCTCTTAATATCTGCGTTTACTTAATGTTGTCGTGAAAATGATTTTGTGAAGAAATGAATTGTCGAGCCAAGGTGATGCCATGTGATTTGTTGGTTCATCTTGTATGCGTTGGGATTGTCAAGTCAAAGTGATGCCATGTGATTTGTTGGTTCATTTTGTCTGTGTTGAGATTGTCGCGCCAAGGTGATGCCATGTGATTTGTTGGTTCATCTTGTATGCGTGGGGATTGCCAAGTCAAAGTGATGCCATGTGATTTGTTGGTTCATTTTGTCTGTGTTGGGATTGTCGAGTCAAAGTGATGCCATGCGATTTGTTGGTTCATTTTGTCTGTGTTGGGATTGTCGAGTCAAGGTGATGCCATGTGATTTGTTGGTTCATCTTGTCCGTATTGGGATTGTCGAGTCAAGGTGATGCCATGTGATTTGTTGATTCATCTTGTCTGTGTGGGTATTGCGTTGAAACCGTTAAACGGTATGTTTTGAAATTGTGTGTAAGTGTGTTGATTCAAGTTTATGATTGAGTGTTTGAACTTGAGATGTCATTGTGATTGTGTTATAAGTGCTAAGTGTTTTGTTGTGAAACTATGTGTAAGTGTGTTTGATTCAAATTGTGATTGTGTTGATTTTACTAGGAGTTATATTTGGGAATTGTGTGATAGTATGTTAGGTTGTAAAAACGTTTTCGAAACTCATAATGACGTGGTGCTTGTATGGGTATTGCTAAGTGTTAAGGTTTGGAGTGGTGTTTGTATGTGATTGAGTTAGTTTATGTATTTTTGAAAGAATACACAGGGAGATCGATTTACCCAATCAATTTGATGAGTTACAGGGGCCCTGTTTTGCACGAAATCGATTTATCCAACCGATTTTGTAAGTTGTCTTTCAAAATCATTTAAGAAATCGATTTGGATACAATTGGATTCAAGTCAGGGGCTTCGTTTTCCCGAAATCGATTTACCCAATCGATTGGATTCAATACAGGGGCTCTGTTTGTCTGTCAATCGATTTACCCAATCGATTGAGCCAATCGATTTACCCAATCGATTGATTTAAGCCCAGAATTCAGTTTTCACTAAAAACTTTCAGGAAATTGATTTCCCCAATCGATTGGTTCAGTGGGAAATCTTATGTTGAGTTTGATAATTGATTTCTCAATTGATTTATCAATGCTTTGTTCAGTTATGTATTACTTGATGGATTGATAACTCTATTTGATGTCATTTACATTTGGCAAGCTTTACATGAACTTTTAGCATGTGGAAAAACCCATCTAATATGTTTGATAAATTGAAAAGGATATTTGTGCATTGAAAAGTTTAAATGTTATGTGTTAACTGTTAATTTCGGTTGGTGACCCTTTACAACTATTGTGGAAATCTGGGCTTTGCCCTCATATGAGAGTCAGGATGATCCTACCGGTACATACCCTCCGGAAGGGAATGTGGATGGGAGTGCTTGGTTGGAGCTACGTTAGGAGAATCTCACGGGGCGCGTGGAGATTACTCAAGGCGTATAGTTTTTTGTTATGTATAGAATGATCAGACTAGGTTGTCACTCAGGACACATATGTCTTTCTTTTTGGGCTACCTTTATGTAAAGTTGAAAGGATGTACCTGTACTATTGCTGTCAGCATTACATGCTTTGGATTTATATTTTGAAAAACTTTTCCGCTGCTTATAAATTTTAATGGCTTAGTTATATATATATCCAAAGGTTTTATTTTATTAATTTGCTCGGTTTTATTTATTTCCTTGTTGTATTTTTAATTTCTTTCCAAAAAAATAAAATAAAATACACCCTCGCTTAGAAAAACGGGGTGTTACATTGTGTTATCAGAGCTTTGGTTTGGTTTTCTTTGGGGGCTGTGGAACCTTTAGTTCTAGATTGTAGGTTAGGTGTTGTTGTCTGATCATGCGTCGGGTTGGGTGGTTTGATTTGTCAGGTCCGCAATAATTACTATGTGTTGTTGTGGTCGAAAGTTATTTTTGGGAATTATTGGAAGTAGTGTTAAGACTCTACTTGATGATGGTTTTATAGGAAAACCATGCCGCCAAGAAGGGATGACGCTCCGGGAGCCAATGCTAACAGGGATGATCGAATGGCGGAGGCTATGAATAACATGGCTGCTTCTGTTGCTGCACAGACTGCTGCCAAGACTCAACTTGATCTCGAAAAGAGGGAAAGAGAGATCCGTGCTGCAGAGTCAAGAGGGTTAGAAGACTTCCATCGTTACAATCCTCCCAAGTTTAAGGGGGATGAGAACTCGGAGAAGGCGGATCAATGGATCCAAGAAGTGGAGAAGATCTTCGAAATGATTAACTGTCAGGCGGCAGTGAAGGTCAACTATGCCACTTATATGCTATTAGGGGATGCTGAGTATTGGTGGAGGAGTGCAAGATTATTGATGAGATCAGCTCACGAGGAGGTGAACTGGGAATCATTCAAAGGGAAGTTTTTAGACAAATACTTCCCGATGAGTACCAGGACTAAGCTGGGCGATGATTTCCTGAAACTGCATCAGGGGAACATGACCGTGGGCGAATATGCTGCTAAGTTTGAATCGCTATCAAGACATTTTTGGTTTTTCCGTGAAGAGATTGATGAACCCTTCATGTGTCATCGTTTCCAAGACGGACTAAAGTATGAGATTCAAGACTCTGTCTTGCCCTTGGGAATTCAACGTTTCCAAGTTCTTGTGGAAAAATGTAGGGAAGTTGAGGATATGAGGAATAAGAGGGCTAGCCGTGGAGGGAATTTTAGTGCAGGAGGGCCTAGTCGGCTGAATTATCAGAATAACAAGGGGAAGCAAGTTGCTAAACCTTATAATCGGCCACAGAATAACAACGGTGTGCAGAATCGTCCAGGGAACCAAAATTTCAAGAGACAATTGGGACGAGTGGTTCGATGTTTCCGATGTGGGGAAGAGGGACATTATGCTAACGAATGTACCTCTAATAGACCGACGTGCCATAATTGCCAGAAGCTAGGGCACTTTGCAAGGGATTGCAGAGCCCCGAAGGTGGAACCCGTTGTGAATGCAACCAGGGCAACTCGCCCTATCGCTAGAGGACACATTTATTGTGTGAGTGCTGAAGATGGGAATCCATCTGATAATCTGATTCAACGTGACTGTGAGATTGCAGGTAACACTTTAACTGCACTTTTTGATTCGGGGGCAACCCATTCCTTCATTGTTATGGATTGTGTAAATCGTTGAAGTGATCTGTGTCTGCTTTGCCGTTTGATTTGGTTGTTTCCACCCCTGCTAAGACTTTGGCAGTAAATTCTGCATGTTTACATTGTCAAATAACTATTTAGAATAGGGATTTCTTGGTTAATTTGATTTATTTACCTCTACAATCACTCGAGGTCATTCTCGGTATGGATTGGATGTCTTACCATTATGTGGTCTTAGACTGTGCTCGTAAATTGGTTCTTTTCCCCGAACCAGGAGTTGTTAAGTATTTAGCCGCTAACAAACTCCGAGTGTTGCTAAGTGAAGGGACACATGAGTTTTTGTCTCTGGCTAACGTGGAGGCACTATTTATATGGTTGCACGTTCACAGTGTTCAGTGACCATGAAAGTTTGAAATACTTGTTTGATCAGAAGGAACTGAACATGCGCCAGAGATGATGGATGGAGACTCTCAAGGATTTTGATTTCACACTACAGTACCACCCTGGGAAGGCCAATGTAGTGGCTGATGCGTTGAGTAGAAGAAGTGTATCGGTATCTTCTACAATTATGGCTAGACAACAAGAGTTGATGGAAGCTTTTAGAGACCTACACTTGAACGTAGAGTTTGCACCGGGAATTTTGAAATTCGGAATGATTAAGATTTCGAGTGGACTACTAGAAGACATTGCAAATTCTCAAGATGACGTCTTGATTCAAGAGAAGAGGAACCTAATAGTACAAGGGAAGACAATAGATTTCAAGGTTGGATCAGATAATATTTTGCGATGTAATGGTAGGATTTATGTACCAGAAATTGCAGATATGAGGAAAGCGATTTTAGAAAAGGCTCATAAGAGTAAGTTGAGTATTCATCCTGGAGCAACCAAGATGTATCAAGATTTGAGGCAGAATTATTGGTGGCCAGGAATGAAGAAACATGTAGCGGAGTATGTGTCCACTTGTCTAACTTGTCAGAAAACAAAGGTGGAACATCAGCGACCTCCTGGGATGTTGCAACCTTTAGATATACCCGAATGGAAGTGGGACAACATTTCCATGGATTTCATAACTGGATTGCCTAAAACGAGGAGAAAGAATGATTCTATATGTGTGATAGTGGATAGACTGACTAAATCCGCACACTTTTTGCCAGTAAAGACCACCTATAAGGTAGACCAGCTAACAGAGATCTACATTGCTGAAATTGTGAGGTTACACGAGGTACCATCGAGTATTGTATCAGACCGTGACCCGAAGTTCACCTCACATTTTTGGGGATCATTGCACGAAGCGTTGGGAACGAAACTACGATTGAGTTCAGCTTACCATCCCCAAACGGATGGACAGACTGAAAGGACGAATCAGTCCCTTGAAGATCTGTTGAGAGCATGTGTGTTAGATGATTGAGGGAGTTGGGATGATGTACTTCCGTTGATTGAGTTCACCTACAACAATAGTTTCCACGCGAGTATTGGGATGGCACCATATGAGGCTTTATATGGGCGCAAGTGTCAAACGCCCTTGTGTTGGTATAAGGACGACGAAAATATGATTGTCGGACCAGAGATGGTGCAACAGACTACAGCTAAGGTAAGGAAGATCAAGGAGAAAATTAAGACTTCACAGGATCGTCAGAAGAGTTATGCGGACAAGCGTCGCAGACTTTTGGAATTCGAACAGGGTGACCATGTATTTCTAAGAGTCACACCTACTACCGGAGTTGGTAGAGCATTGAAATCGAAGAAGTTGACTCCGAAATTCAATGGACCATACCAGATTTTTGCACGAATTGGGCCTGTTGCTTATCGAATTGCATTACCTCCGATACTGTCCAATATTCATGACGTATTCCATGTGTCACAGTTGATGAAATACCTTGCAGATCCATCTCATGTGATCGAACCAGACACAATCCAGCTAAAGGATAACTTATCATTCGAAGTACCACCGGTGAGAATTGATGGCAGGAAGATCAAGCGATTGAGGACCAAGGATGTTTCGTTAGTCAAGGTGATTTGGAACCCAATTACTGGAGATACGACTTGGGAACTGGAGAGTAAGATGAGAGAACAACACCCAGAGTTATTTATCGACGCATAGTTTCGAGGACGAAACTAATTTTAGGGGGGTAGTAATGTAAGACCCATAATTTTTAAGTGTACTTTATGTATTTTGGTGTATTTTCGGTATTGAACTCAGAGGCTTTTTAGCCAAAGTTATTAATATTTTGGAGTTTATATGACCAAGAAGATATTTTGATGCCTGATTAGAATTACTCGTCGATAAATATATTAAATTAACTGCGGTGAATCTTTTGCGAAGAGTTTAATGCGTTATGGGTGAAAGGGTAATTTAATAAATATCTAAAGATTTGGAGATATTTGTTAATTATTATTAATATATATATATATATATATATTTATATATATGTTTATATATACAGAAAAGGAAAGGAAGGAAATAAGAGGAAGAGAAATAGAAAAGAAGGAAAAAGAAAGAAAGGAAAGGAGAAGGAAAGAAAGTAAGTATTTTCCGTCTCTTTCCTCTCACTGCCTCGCGAGATTTTCTTTTCTTCCTCCCTCCATTTTCGTTTTCTTTGCTTCCTTTTCCTCAAGAATAGAAACCCAAGGCTTAAGGGGCAAGGAAACAAGGATTTCTCACCTTCATACTTCCTCTTTGATTCGAAAACGGAGAAAAACGGTATTAGGGATTCAAACACAAACCTTTCCGTTTCATCTAGATCTAAGCCTCCTTTCAAGAAGTGATAGAAGGGAAAGTTGCTCACTACCACGCTACGGTGCTAGGGGACCAACTACAGAAGCGGCGTTGCGAGCGGAGATTTTACCGGATTTGCTGGCGGTACTATAGTCGCACGTTACAGCTAACATGAAGGTAAGGGCTCCTTCCAAACTTTTAGTTTGCATTTAGGGACTTACTCGTGGTTGTGTGGAAAAGAATTTGGTTAGGGTTAAAGTAAGGTTTTATGGAGAATGGATTTTCAACCCATTTATGTATGATTTTGAGTATATGAAACTTGTTGTGTTTGAGTGATGGATTGTGTTGATTTGTGTTCGTTGTTTTGAGGTGTTCGAAATTGATAACTAATGAAACTTGAGTTTGTTCAGTGTGGTTTGTATGGAAAATGATTTGGAATGAAGTATGGATTGAATGTGAAAGTATGTTTGAGTTTGTTTTGTGTGGAAAATGATTTGGAGTGAAGTATGGATTGAATATGAAAGTTGGTTTTGTGTGAAATATGAAAACCATTAAGTTAAACGAGTATTAAGAATGGGGAATCTCTTAATGTCTTGTTTACTTAATGTGAGTTTGTGAAAATCGTTTAAGTTAAATGAGAATTAAGAATGGGGAATCTCTTAATGTCTTGTTTACTTAATGTTGTTTTGAAAATCGTTTAAGTTAACTGGGGGTTAAGAATGGGGAATCTCTTAATGTCTTAGTTTACTTAATGTTGTTTTGAAAATCGTTTAAGTTAACTGGGCGTTAAGAATGGGGAATCTCTTAATGTCTCGTTTACTTAATGTTGTTTGAAAATTGTTGGAGTTAAAAGAGTATTAAGAATGGGGAATCTCTTAATATTTCTGTTTGCTTAATGTGTGTTTGTTTGTGAAAATCATTAAGTTAAATGAGTATTAAGAATGGGGAATCTCTTAATATCTGCGTTTACTTAATGTTGTCGTGAAAATGATTTTGTGAAGAAATGAATTGTCGAGCCAAGGTGATGCCATGTGATTTGTTGGTTCATCTTGTATGCGTTGGGATTGTCAAGTCAAAGTGATGCCATGTGATTTGTTGGTTCATATTGTCTGTGTTGAGATTGTCGCGCCAAGGTGATGCCATGTGATTTGTTGGTTCATCTTGTATGCGTTGGGATTGTCAAGTCAAAGTGATGCCATGTGATTTGTTGGTTCATTTTGTCTGTGTTGAGATTCTCGCGCCATGGTGATGCCATGTGATTTGTTGGTTCAACTTGTATGCGTGGGGATTGCCAAGTCAAAGTGATGCCATGTGATTTGTTGGTTCATTTTGTCTGTGTTGGGATTGTCGAGTCAAAGTGATGCCATGCGATTTGTTGGTTCATTTTGTCTGTGTTGGGATTGTCGAGTCAAGGTGATGCCATGTGATTTGTTGGTTCATCTTGTCCGTATTGGGATTGTCGAGTCAAGGTGATGCCATGTGATTTGTTGATTCATCTTGTCTGTGTGGGTATTGCGTTGAAACCGTTAAACGGTATATTTTGAAATTGTGTGTAAGTGTGTTGATTCAAGTTTATGATTGAGTGTTTGAACTTGAGATGTCATTGTGATTGTGTTATAAGTGCTAAGTGTTTTGTTGTAAAACTATGTGTAAGTGTGTTTGATTCAAATTGTGATTGTGTTGATTTTACTAGGAGTTATATTTGGGAATTGTGTGATAGTATGTTAGGTTGTAAAAACGTTTTCGAAACTCATAATGACGTGGTGCTTGTATGGGTATTGCTAAGTGTTAAGGTTTGGAGTCGTGTTTGTATGTGATTGAGTTAGTTTATGTATTTTTGAAAGAATACACAGGGAAATCGATTTACCCAATCAATTTGATGAGTTACAGGGGCCCTGTTTTGCACGAAATCGATTTATCCAACCGATTTTGTAAGTTGTCTTTCAAAATCATTTAAGAAATCGATTTGGGAAATCGATTTGGATACAATTGGATTCAAGTCAGGGGCTTCGTTTTCCCGAAATCGATTTACCCAATCGATTGGATTCAATACAGGGGCTATGTCTGTCTATCAATCGATTTACCCAATCGATTGAGTCAATCGATTTACCCAATCGATTGATTTAAGCCCAGAGTTCAGTTTTCACTAAAAACTTTCAAGAAATTGATTTCCCCAATCGATTGGTTCAGTGGGAAATCTTATGTTGAGTTTGATAATTGATTTCTCAATTGATTTATCAATGCTTTGTTCAGTTATGTATTACTTGATGGATTGATAACTCTATTTGATGTCATTTACATTTGGCAAGCTTTACATGAACTTTTAGCATGTGGAAAAACCCATCTAATATGTTTGATAAATTGAAAAGGATATTTGTGCATTGAAAAGTTTAAATGTTATGTGTTAACTGTTAATTTCGGTTGGTGAGCCTTTACAACTATTGTGGAAATCTGGGCTTTGCCCTCAGATGAGAGTCAGGATGATCCTACCGGTACGTACCCTCCCGAAGGGAATGTGGATGGGAGTGCTTGATTGGAGCTACGTTAGGAGAATCTCACGGGGCGCGTGGAGATTACTCAAGGCGTATAGATTTTTGTTATGTATAGAATGATCAGATTAGGTTGTCACTCAGGACACATATGTCTTTCTTTTTGGGCTACCTTTATGTAAAGTTGAAAGGATGTACCTGTACTATTGCTGTCAGCATTACATGCTTTGGATTTATATTTTGAAAAACTTTTCCGCTGCTTATAAATTTTAATGGCTTAGTTATATATATATCCAAAGGTTTTATTTTATTAATTTGCTCGGTTTTATTTATTTCCTTGTTGTATTTTTAATTTCTTTCCAAAAAAAAAAAAAATATACCCTCGCTTAGAAAAACGGGGTGTTACATACATACTTCGCAATTATGCACAAACTCAAAAATAATTCTCCTACCTCTACTGCCAACATTCATTCTGATACTTCTTAATTTCGTTGTGTCCTTCATTTGCAACTTGATGATTATCCCTTCATTATGAGAGGTCAACCGCATTGTATTCACTCCATCACTTTTCCATTTATACAAACCTTAAATTTCTACCTCGAACCTTGATACATCTTCATTATAGTGATTCCAATAATTCAAGGCTTACTAATTCCCACCAAATTTTTCCATTTCATGTTCAATTGTTTCCTATCAAACAAACATTTAACTCCTTTGATTGACGAACACAATAACAATCCCCATGACATGCACTCAAGTAGTGTCTTTATATCTTGGCATACCTCTATGTGTTGCTCCGACAAATTTCTTGGCACATTTTCCAATATTTGTTTCACTTGCTGGATTCTTATTCCTTCACAACCTTCACCGAGATAAAAACTGAAAGGATCCTAACAATCGAACGTCCTCTTAGAAATTTCCATCCTTTAATAGACTCTCGAAACCTATATTACCGCAATCTCGAAGTATTCCTCTACTCGATACTTCAAATTCCACTTAATGGTAACATAGAGTTCAATACATCAAGGCTTAACTGATTATGTTTTTTCGATCATCACTCAAAATTTACACTTACGTGTCTATAGTTTCGTCCAATATCACAATCCATATTTACTATCTCCTAAGTAAACAAGAGATTTGTCACTTATCAATAAAATATATATTCTCAGTCTTATACTCGTCATGAGATTCATACTTAATAATTCAAGTTGCGGATCTAGTCTAACTCGAATGCTCGACTTTATCCCTCAAGGTATCGACTATTCCTCAAAGCGTATTTTATCTAACTGAAGGAGTATTTACTCCTAATGTGTAATGCTCCCTTAACTTCAATACCAGTCTCTTTCATTGACACCAAAACACCAAATGTTATTCCAAATGGAAGCCTTATCTTCTCAATAGTTCCATGATGTTCACATCTCCTTGACAGTTATCAAACTTCATCCAGTTTCATCCTGAAATCTACCAGGGAAACATCTAATACTTTTCTTAACAAGAGTCCTCAACTTAGATGTTTACTTGAAATCCTTTATTAGTCTAATGTTAATCCATCTATACTCATCATCTTCGAGTTTACACCAACACATAGCTTCTTTGTCGTTGGAACCATTTTATAAATTCCATGCCGTGATGATTTTCTTCAAGTCTGCTTGGCAATTCGTCATCTCGAAGATCTTTTTCATTTCTCGAATCCACTAATCATCTCTTTTCCTAAGTTCTCATCACCCTTGAACTTTGGAGGATGGTAACAACGACAATCTTTCAATCCTATTGACTTAATAGCATAAATCCCTCTTTTCCTCTTCTCTAGATCTCGCAGAGTCTTTGTAGCAGTTCGTGCAACAACAAAACATCCATGTTATTTGTAGCTTCAACCATTTGATCATCCCTACTGACGTTCATCCTTGCAACGTCGTTCCCTCATGGAGGTAGTGTTTCCGAAAAACCAATATCAAGAAGTAGTGTTAACACCACTTCGAATAATTCCAAAACTAAGTTTCGAATATATCAACCCATGATAACTACTCCTAATCTGACAACTCAGACCAATTACCCCGACGCATGATCAGATAACGACTCACAACATACAGGTTGACTTATAATCTATAACCAAAGGTTCCACAGCCCCCAAAGAAAACCAAACCAAAGCTCTGATACCAAAATGTAACACCCCGATTTTCAAAGCGAGGGTGTATTTTTTTTTTTCAAAACAAATTAAAATACAACAAAGAAATACATAAGGTAATACCTTTTGATAAATATTTAAGTCAAAATAATTTGCAAGCAGCGGAATAATTTTTCGAAATATGACTCCAAATTATTTAAACATCAAAAAGCGGTACAGTCTTCCAATTTAAAATAAACGTAATTCAAAAGAAAGACATATGTTCCCTCTATGTCAACCTAATCTAATCATTCTACCAAAAACTATACACCTTGAGTGATCTCCACGCGCCCCGTAAGATCCTCCTAACGTAGCTCCAATCATGCATTCCCATCCACATTCCCATCCGTAGGGTATGAACCACTAGGATGGTTCTGACTCTCATCTGAGGGCAAAGCCCAGATTTCCACAATAGTTGTAAAGGGTCACCAACCGAAATTAACAGTTATCACATAACATTTAAGTTTTTAAATGCACAAAATAACATTTCAACTTAGCATACACCTTAAAAGGGTTTCTATACGCCAAACATGCATAAACAAAGTTGAAAAATGAAGTTTTTAACAAAACAACATTGTTGTATTCGACTACATCATCTTTGTATTCGAATACAAGGCTATTTCAGCATTCAACAGCAAAACAACATGTCTGTATTCGACTACAACAGTATTTATTCAACTACACAGTAAGTCAGTGGCAAAACTGCATGTCTGTATTCGAATACAGCTTGTTGTATTCGAATACACATCAGACAACAGTAGAAAAACAGCAAAATTCAGCATTTTTCAGCTTTTCAAAGGGTTTCGAAATCAATCAACACTTACCCACAACTCCAAACAATCAAACTTAGCAATTATAGCGCAATCACCACGACATCTTGAGTTTCGAAACAATTTTGCAATCAATCACACTTACATAGAACTCCAAAATAAAACACTTAGCGATTATAACACAATTACCACGACATCTTAAGTTTCGAAATGGTTTTGCAATCAATCATGCTATCACACAATTCCCAAACATCCACACTTGGCAATTACAACACAATCACCACAACAACTTTAGTTTCAAAATAGTTTTGCAACCAAACACACTATCACACAATTCCAAAACATAACACTTAGCAAATAAAACCCAATTACCACCACAACTTAAGTTCAAACACTCAATCATAAACTTGAATCAAACACACTTACACACAATCATAAGAACACGTCAAAAACAACGAACACAAATCAACACAATCCACCACTCAAACACACAAGTTTCATTCACTCAAAATCATACATAAATGAGTTTAAATTCATTTTCCACGTAGCATTCATCAATATAACCAAAACCTAACTCTAAGATTTTACCCGTAAAGCCTTAGATACATTTTCCCAAATCAATACTCTAACCCTAACAAAATTCTTTTCCACACAACTACAGATAAGGCCCTAAATGAAAACTAAAAGTTTGGAAGGAGCCCTTACCTTCACGTTAGCTTTAACGTGCAATTACGGTACCGCGAGTAAATTCGGTAAAATCTCCGCTCGCAATGTCGCTTCCAAAGATGGTTCCCTAGCACCATAGCATGGTAGTGAGCAACTTTCCCTTCTATCTCTACGCGAAACGAAGCTTAGATCTTGATGAAACATGGAGGTTTGCATTTAACGGTTTTGAAAACCCCTAACACCGTTTTTCTTCGGTTTCGAATCAAAGAGGAAGAATGAAGCGGAGAAATTATTGTCTTCTCACCCATAAACGCATTGTGTTTCTTTTCTTGAAGAAAATGAAGCCATGAAAATGAAAGAAGAAGAAAGAAGAAAATGGGTCGCGAGGCAAGGAGGAGGAAAACATTTTCTTTCTCTGTTTCCTTTATTTCCTTTTTCCTTTTTCCTTTCTTTTTCATTTTCCTTTCTTTTTCCTTTCCTTCTATTTCCCTCCAACCATATATATACATGTTACTTACAATATTACTAACAATAATATAATATATATATATATATATGTAATTAAACCTAACCAATAAATACCTAAATATCTAACTATTTTAGATATTTATGAAAATCATCACATCTCAAACCCTTTTGATAAAAATATCTACTCTCATCACAACTCAATTGACCAATAAAATTTTCTGCAAATAGAGATATTTTTAACAAAATTGTTCGGTATTAAATTCTTCGTAACGTAAATAAATTATTCTCCAACAAATAATTTTAATCCAATTTCCAAAAATATATTTTTGGCATTTAACTCATTAAGTACCAAAAATAAGGCTAACAGCCTAAGAAACTCAACACAAAATACCCTATAATTGAATAATTTAGGATTTAAAATTAAGGGTCTTACACATTCCTATTTGGTCTATACCCAATTCCAAATTTATTATTATGATTCTTTTTAGCATTCCCATTTGGTCTATAACCAATTCCAGATTTTTCATTATGATTCATTTAATTCCCAAGAAGAACATTTAGGTTGTTTTTACCACTAGTAAATTTTGCTAAATCAAATTGTAGTGATTCAACCTTTCTTTCAAGTTCATTAAAACTACTGATTTTATCATGTGCTTCCTTTTTCAAAATTTTCATACTTATGATTTCTTTCAACTTATGATTTTTTTTTTAATTTCTTCATACATCATGCACTATTTTCTAACATTTTCTTAGGGCTAATCAATTGTTTGACTACCTTAACATGTTCATCATGAAATTCATTAAAAGCATCATGCAATTCTTCATAAGAGGGATTAGAGGTAGTACTTACTTCACTATCTAAATCTGAATCTGAGTGAGTTTTGGCCATTAGACACAAGTTTGCTTCTTCTTCTTCTGAAGATTCACAAGATTCTTCATCATTGTCATTCCAAGCTATGTAGGATCTTTTTGTTTTTGAAGGTTGTTGATTCTTGCCTTTAGCTTGGACATACATGTTTCTATTTTTCCGTTGAAAACGTTCAGATTTTATGTGGCCTGTTTTCCCACATTCATAGCAAGTTATCACTTTGCTATCATTTGTCTCATTCTTGCAGAAGCTTTTTGTCCTTGAACTGGATAGTTTCTTTGATTGGTTTCCTTTCTTTCTCAGAAACTTCTTGAACTTTCTGACCAGCATTTCGATTTCATGTTCTTCATCAGTTTCACTATCGGAATCATCAGTACATGTTCCTAGTTCAGATTTTGTTTTATGAGCTTGAACCTTCAAAGATAGTCCTTTTCATTTCCGATTAGTTTCCTCAGCCTCATTCAACTTGTGCAGCTCCATTTCATGTTCTCTTAGTTTGCCAAGAAGGGTGGCAATGGTCATGCTTCCAAGATCCTTTGATTCAGCTATTGCAGTGACCTTAGGTTGCCATTCTCTTGTCAAGCATCTCATCACCTTGTTTATTTGTTGCTCATTGTCAATTACTTTACCTAGAGCATTTACATAGTAAATGACATGTATGAATCTTGTCTGCAAATCATTAATTGACTCATCCTTCTTCATATTGAAGAGTTAATATTCATGCATCAGAGTGTTGGTTCTGGCCCTCTTGACATAAGTTGTGCTTTCATGAGTTTCGTGAAGTGTATCCCACATTTCTTTGGCAGTTTTGCGATTTGATACCCTGAAAAACTCATCAACACTTAAAGCATAAGTTATTATATTTTTGGCTTTTGCATTATATCCTACTTTTTTCTTATCATCATCAGACCAATCTGATCTGGGTTTCAAGATTAATGATTCACCAATACCAGCAATTCTAGGCACATAAGGATCATTTTCTACTGCATCTAATATGTCAAGACCACTAGCCTCTAGAAAAATTAGCATTCTTTCTTTCCAGTACATATAAACAGACCCATTAAAGGCAGGGGGTCTAGCTAAAGAGGCACCTTCGCCCAGGAATTCAATAGAGGTCATTTTCTTTTTAAGAATTAGTCTAAAAGATTAGGCTCTTGATGCCAATTGTTGGTATAACGGCCTCTACCCTTAGAAAGATATACACAAGATTATTAACCAAATTATCCAATTTCTTTCTAAGTGATGAACTTAATATTAAAACCAACTTGTTTAATATTAATTCCAATTTAACAGTGATAGATTCTAAAATTAATCAAAGTAGAGATTCAAACACACATGTATTATCAAGATAAAGAGTATAGATTGAAAACTTATTCAAAACAGAGATTCAAGAACACATGCATCATCAAGATAAAGAGTATAGAGATAGAGAAGTGTGCACTAGGGATTTTTATACTGGTTCAACTATCGAATCAATAGTCTACATCCAGTCCTGAAATTACTCACAGATTTCAGCCTTTACTAGAAATGATTTGAGTATGTTTACAGACTTTCCAACAACCAATCTATCCTTAAGAACTAATCGCCTATACATCTAACTCAACATCCATCTACAACACCAACCAATCTATCCTTAAGAACTAATCGCCAAGTTCTAGCAAGATCAGATTGAGATCTCTTTTATATGAACTCAAGCATCCTAAAAGATGACCACCAGTTTCACAATGCTGGATTTCCACCCACTTCCTTTTACAAAGATTGTTTCTTTCAAAAATAACTATGTACTAAGAATTAAGAACACTTGGTTCATTCACAAATGAATTCTCACACTAAGTATTTGCCAATAATATTTATGAGTCAAAATAGTTTCTCTAAAAGTGTAATTTTCGAGTAGCCAATGAAAACTTTCAGTTCTTTCAAATGTATTAACTGTTATGAAAGTTGTGATTGATTCAGTTTATATAGTTTCAGAAAAACTTCAGACAAATCAATTTCCCAATCGATTTATTAATGTGTATTACCAGCTTAATCGATTGCCTAATCGATTATCGCGTTTCTTGTTTTTCTTGAATCTTGAAATAGATGAACTAATTGATTTCCTAATCAATTCTTTTAATGCATATATGAGAAACTGACACTCAATTTATATCAGAATCGATTGACTAATTGATTATAATTGTTTTGTTCAAACAACGAGATCAAAACAATCGATTACTCAATCGATTCACTTTCATTGACATACTCGATTTGGAAATGGTCTAAATTCTCCCTGTACCTCAGACATTTACTCCAATCGATTTTCCAATTGACTTGACTTGTCCCAATAGCTCAGATATTTAGTTAAAATCGATGTGCCAATCGATTAAGCAATATGTTTCTGATAAATGATGAACTGATTCATTCATGCAATCGATTAACTAATCGATTAGTGCAAAATTTGCAACTTAAGAAAAATATATCAAATCGATTGTCCAATCAATTTCTTTAATCACAGAACACAGACCTGATTAAAAACATTTTAGTAATCGGTTTGCCAATCGATTGACTTAATACAGGCTTTGTTATGTGGGTTAGAAAATCGATTACCCAATTGATTTGCAAATCGATTTTCCAATTGATTTCATTAATCACAAAACACATACTTGATTAAAAACATTTAAGTAATTGATTTCCCAATCGATTAACTCAGTGAAATTTGTTCTGTGAATTAGACAATCAATTACCTAGTTGATTTGTCAATCGATTTACCAATGGATTGATTAATATACTTTTTTTATGATTTCATTTTTAATTTGGCAAATACTTAGATATATTAAACCATAATGATGAATCTACCTATTAAATACTATGGACACTAGACAAAATTGCATATAATCTTCAAGCTTTGTATACTATCATCAATCTCTGCTTAAGATTTGTCCAAGTGTTTGATTCTTTTTCACATAATCTTCAAGCCTTTTGATATGATTAATCTTTGCTTGATTGATTTCCTGAAATGTATCTCAAGTTACACTATTAGATTTATCAAATAATGCATATACATTGTATGTTTGGAAGTTATATCAAAATCAATATCAAGGAGGCATATTTCTTACATAGCAAACTAATCGAAATCCATTGGAATGTGAAAATGATCAAGTTTGTCCGATAAACCACTAATGTCCAATGATTGAGTGTCATGATTGCGAGCAATAGTAGTTTCAATGTTCTGGAAGCGAGTGTCGATAGAAGTGGTCAGATTTTCGAATTGAGTTTGGAAGAAGGTTTGGAAAGAATCAAGGCTGGTCATGATCATTTGATTTGAGATATAATCATCATTCATAGGTTATTTCCTTGCCATCTTCATCATCCTAGGCAGCAGCATTTGAGGGTCTAGCAGTGTCTTCTTGTGCAGCATCAGATGGTTGACTATAATCACCTTTATGCACAAAAGATTCAAGCTCCTCATTCCATATGATCCTCATGTTAGGCAAGACACTTAAATCCAACATATTTTCTTTGGTGGGTGTATACATAACTTCATCAAAGAAATCCACCCCAAAGTGTTCCAAAATCCGGGAAACTTCTTTCGCATATGGTAATCCAATTGCCTCTCGGGATCCAAACATGACAGATTTCACAAAGTATGCCCAATTTAGTTGACGACCTTCATACATGAAATTCATAATTTGTAATTCAAACTCCGTAATTTGGGAGTAATTTCCAGCCTTCGGAACCATAATGTAGCTAAGGAAATAGTGCAAAAGGCGATAATCAACAATAAGATTTCCCACTCCATACCGTTGTTGGGCATATTTGGAACCAGCTTGAGTCCTCTTTTGTTCCAATGTGCGTCTGTCATACCGCCATAGGGCAACATACGCATCATACTTAGAGATATCACCCTATTCACACAATTTGTTGGGACAAAACTTTTGACCATTAAAGGGAATGTTCAGAATTTCACCTATGGTTTTGGTATTTAACCGAATGATTTTACCCTTAACTCGAGATACCAACATTTTTGCATCTTGGATTTGATTGCAATAAAAAACCCTAACTAAGTTTGGATAAACAGGACCTTTGTAACCTATAAACTCTTCAACATGTTGTGCTTTGAGCAAAGCAGGAAATTTAAAGGCAGAGAAAGAGTTTAAGGTACCATATTTTGGAATGATAAGTCGCTTGTTAGAGTAGAATGTGCGAAAATGATCAATTTCTTCCGGAGTATGTAGAAGCCAGGATAAATCCGTGATGTTGGGATTCCTTGTTCATTTTCTTGAGGGACCCACTGCTGCATGCTTGGTTCGTGGTCCTCGTTTGTGTGCATCCATGGTGAGAAAGGAGGTTTTGGTGAAAAATGGGTTTTGAGAGAAAAAGTAAGAGATGTGAGAAATCTGATGTTGAATGACAAGAAAGAAATGAAGAGTGATGTAGTTTGCTAGGTTGGGTGAATGGGTAACTAAGTAAAAGGAGGATGGATGAGATTTTGGGAGAAGAGAGAAAAAGCTACAGCTATGTATTCAAATACCAAATGTAAAATAACCTTAAAATTTGAAACAACTTTTAAATCTGGGAAAAAACGCAAAGGTGAAGTCGACTACACCTACTTGTATTCGAATACACATTGTTCTAGGAACGTGTATTCGACTACACATTTGTATTCAACTACATAAGCGAATTTTTGCTTAAAAACTAAATTTTTATGGAAATCTCAACATGTAACACAAATTTATATATCAAGAATCAATAATCATCAAGAAATTTTAATTAAACAACTTTAAGATGAAATTTTTTTGAAGAGAGATGACAGACTATATGTATCATGCAATTTCAAAGATCATATTCATTTAAAATACCAAGTTCTCTTTGAATCTTATAAAATGAGTCCTTAGGTAAAGGTTTTGTAAAGATATCAGCCAATTGATTATGTGTATCAACAAATGTTACCTCAACATTACCTTTAAGCACATGATCCCATAGAAAGTGATGTCGTATATCGATGTGTTTAGTTCTAGAGTGAATGATTGGATTCTTTGAGATGTTTATTGCACTTGTGTTGTCACATCTTAAGGGAATGCATCTGAGATCAACTCCATAGTCATGTAATTGCTATTTGAGCCAGAGAATCTGGGCACAACAACTTCCTGCTGCAATGTATTCAGCTTCAACAGTACTAAGTGCAACACAAGCTTGCTTTTTACGAAACAATGATACTAGTGCATTGCCTAAGATATAGCAAGTGTAGCTTGTGCTTTTACGATCCGTTTTGCTTCCTGCATAATCTGAATCAGAGTATCCAACTAGGCTACATATGCTCGATATTTGGATATGTCGATTGAAATTCCTGATGCATCTTTATCAACATATGTTCCAGAGCCCATTGGAGTTGTACTTGTTTTGCAGTTTTCCATTTCAAATTTTTTGAGTAATTCTTTACAATATTTTGCTTGATTTATGAAGATGCCATGCTCAAGTTGCTTAATGTGAAGTCCTAGAAAATAGTTTAATTTTCCCATCATGGATATTTCGAATTCTCCTTGCATTATTGAAGAGAATTCTTCACATATGTCCTTGTTGGTTGATCCAAATATCATGTCATCAACATAAATTTGAACCAATAGTGTGTGACCATTATCTCTTTTGACAAATAATGTTTTATCAACCTCCCCTTTGTCAAATCCTCGTGGACATAAAAAGGTGCTTAATTTGTCATACCAAGCTCTTGGAGCTTGTTTTAGACCGTAAAGAGCCTTTTATAATTTGTAAAAATGTGAGGGATTTTTGGAATCCTCAAACCTAGGGGGCTGTTTGACATAGACTTCTTCATTTATGTATCCATTGAGAAAGGCACTCTTCACATCCATTTGATATAACTCAAAATTCATGGAACAAGCATACTCAAGTAGTAAACGTATTGCTTCTAATCTTACTATCGGAGCAAATGTTTCGTCAAAATCTATCCCTTCTTCTTGATTGTATCCTTGAGCAGCCAATCTAGCTTTGTTGCGGACAACTATGCCATTCTCATCTAGTTTATTTTTAAACACCCATTTTGTACCAATGATGTGTTTATTTCCAGGATTAGGAACAAGTTCCCATACTTGGCTTCTTTCAAATTGATTGAGTTCTTCTTGCTTGGCAAGTATCCATTGATCATCTTTAAGTGCTTCACCAATTTTGGATGGTTCGATTTGAGAAACAAATGCCATGTTTAAGCAAGCATCTTGCAGTTTTAATCTTGTTGTAACTCCTTTATTGATATCACCTATGATGTTATCAATTGGGTGATATCTATGGGTTCTTCATTCTTTAGGGAGATCATCACTTTGCCTTTCAATGTTGACTTCACTTTCTTGATCTGGTTGATTAGTTTGAAGTTCTTTGCTTGTATCATCGCTTTCAAAAACATCATCATCACAAGAAATAATATTTTCCTCTTTTATGGGGTTAGTTTCATCAAGAGTTACATGCATTGATTCTTCAACTAATGAAGTTCTTTTATTGAAGATTCTAAATGCTTTACTAGATATAGAGTAACCGAGAAATATACCTTCGTCAACTTTTTCATCAGATTTTCCAAGGATGTCTTTACCGTTGTTTAACACAAAACACTTACATCCAAAAATGTGAAAGTGAGAGATATCAGGTTTTCTTCCTTTGTAAAGTTCATACGGAGTTTTCTTAAGAATTGGCCGAATGATTACCCGGTTGGAAACATAGCATGTTGTGTTTATAGCATCTGCCCAAAAATAATTTGGTAGGTTTGAGTCGCTTAGCATAGTTCTTGCGAGCTCTATCTTGGATTTGTTCTTTCTCTCAACAACCCCATTTTGTTGTGGTGTCCTTGGTGGAGAAAAATTGTGGAAAATGTCATTTTCTTCACAAAATTCTTCAAATGAAGTATTTTGAAATTCTATTCCATGATCACTTCTAATTGATACAATTTGGGCAGAATGTTCGTTTTGGACTAGCTTGGCATAGTTTTTAAATGCCTTAAAAGATTCATTTTTACTTGCCAAAAATAAGGTCCAAGTGAACCTTGAGTAATAATCACCAATAACTAGTCCATATGAGTTTCCACCAAGACTTTTGGTTCTTGATGGACCAAACAAGTCCATATGTATCAATTGTAGTGGTCTAGAGGTTGAAATGACATTTTTAGGTTTGAAAGAACTTTTTGTTTGCTTACCTTTTTGGCTTGCGTCACACAATTTATCCTTTTTAAATTTCATTTTTGGTAAGCCTACAACAAGATCATGCTTGACCAATTTGTTTAAATGATCCATGTGAATATGAGCAAATCTCTTATGCCATAGCCAAGCATCATTATTGTAACTTACCAAAAGACATTTCATTTTTAAGGATAAATAGTCAAGATTAAGTATAAAAATGTTTTTGAACCGCTTACCGATAAATTGAGTTTCATTTTGGATGATACACTCATCTCTGTTAAAGACTATCCTGTATCCTTTGTCGCAAAGCATGCTAATGCTTATGAGATTGTGTTTTAGACCTTCAACATATAAGACATCTTCAATCGACGGGGACGTTGCTATACCGACTTTTCCAATGCCTAAAATTTTTCCTTTGTTGTTGTCTCCATATACTACATATCCCTTTGACTCAAGTGTTAAGGCTGAAAATTTTGTTACATCACCCGTCATATGTATAGAGCATCCACTGTCTAAGTACCACATATTTGAAGTACCTTGCTTGCGTAAATACAAAATTGAAATCAAACTTTATTAGGTACCGAATGTGCTTTGGGTCCTTGATGGTTAGTACCTTTCTTTACCCATATGTAGTGCCCTCTTGGAACACTAATGTTTCTAATATGACAGGTATTAGGTGTATGACCATGAAGACCACAATAAGAACAAGTAGGATTAAATCTATTTTTAGTAGCATATGTACGAGATTTATTTTGAATAATTCTCTCTTTAAATATGATCCTTTTTCATAACTATAATCTTTTCTTGATTAGATTGATTACTCGCTTTAACAAAAATAGTCTTATTCAAGTTTGGTTTATCAAATTTTGAATATCCAAGACCACTTTTGTCATTTGAGTATCATTGCATGTTTAAAACATTTTCCAATCCTAATTGTCCCTTTTCTTATCATACAATTACCCTATTTAATTGAACAATTTTAAAAGAGAGGGAATCACATTTATTGCATGTAAAATTATGTTTTAGTTTTTTAGAATTTTTCTCCATAATGTCAACTTTTTCTTGTAGACTTAAGATTTTTTCTTTTGTGTTGACACTAGTTTACACAGATTTTTACATTCAATAAGCAATTCCTTAATTGCGTTTTGAGCATCATTGTATTCTATAATTAATTCACTATTAATTTTAGTATGATGAGGAGAGTCTATATTACTAACCTTTTCTTCATCATCTGATTGATGTGATGCCACTAATGCAACATTGGCTCATTCTTCACTTTTTTCTGTTTCTAAAGAAGAACTTACTTCGTTGTCTTCCCAAGCTATGTATGCCTTCTTGAAGTCTTTCTTTTCGATGGCATTCTTCTTAGCAAGGTTTGGACAATCTGCTTTAATATGTCCTTGTTTTCCACATTCAAAGCAAGTGATGTTTTGATTTGATTTAGAATTATCTTTCTTCTTGAAACTTTTCTTTTTGAATGTTCTGTCATTTTTAAGAAACTTACCAAATTTCTTAACAAGAAAGATAATGTTTTCATCTTCAGCTGAATTGTCATCCTTGATTTGTTCTCTTGATTTGTTCTTTAGAGCAATATTTTTGTCATCTTTTCTTGACTTTCATTTTGTTCTAACCTTCCAAGTTCGATTTCGTGCTCTTGAAGTTTTCCAAATAGTGCAGAAAGAGACATTTTGGATAAGCTTTTCTTTTCGGATATCGCTGTCACTTTTGGTTGCCAGGCCGTTGTCAATGATCTCTGTACTTTTAGATTTAATTCATCATTGGAGAAGATTTTTCTAAGTGTTGTCAAATGATTGGTTAAATGGGAGAACCTTTTCTATAAGTCTAGAATAGACTCTCCGGGTTGCATTTGAAATAACTCATATTCTTGTGATATCGTGTTGAGTTTAGATCTTTTTACCTCAATGGTGCCTTCGTGAGTTACTTTCAACGTATCCCATATTTCTTTTGCTGTTTTACAGTGAGATATACAGAAAAATTCATCCATTCCTAGTGCAGATTTTAATATATTCTTAGCCTTCTTATCGAACAACACTTTTCTTTTATCATCATCAGTCCAAGAATTTTTTATCTTTATTTCTTCTTTGTTATTGATGACAGTTTTTGGAATGTGATGACCATTTTCAACTGCATCCCATATGTCGTCTCTTTGTGCTTCAAGATACGCTTGCATACGTATCTTCCAAAAATCGTAGTGCTCTCCAACATAACATGGTGGCTTAGTACTGCTACCACCGTCTCTAAAAAAAGGTTGTGCGGAAGCCATGAGTAATTGATCGAGGAATAAGTTACCTTAACCTGCTCTAATAACAATTGTAAGTATGGAAGTACGCCTAAGAAGGGGAGGGGGGTGAATTAGGTGTTAGTAAATTTTCGTGTTTTAGTGAGATGGTAGTTGAATTTTCTGAGTTTAACAAAGTGTCTATTAATAAGAAAATGCAGTAAATAAATGAACACTTAAGATTTATCTTGGTTCCCCTTATAACCAAGGGTACGTCCAGTCCTCTTGCTACCAACTTCTAACAATACTTCTAAGATAGCACACTACTATCTTAGATTAAGATATTTTTAAGAAAGTATTGATTTCCTTTACAAGTGATACAATAAGATTTGAATAAGAATAAGGAGAGGTATATTGATAAACAATCCAACAACAATTCAAGTACTTGAGAACCTTTTCGAATGATATGAAAATGAAATGCAAGTACTTTGTAAAAAATCATAATTTTGTTCAAAGTTGTTCAAGGTATTGACTCAACGATTGTGTACTTTTTGATAAGAAGTTATGGGGTATTTATACTCCATAAACATCTCTTTAGATTCGTGGCCATTGATCCAAGAGGTTCAATGAAAAAATACAATGTTCTAGAGCCATTCCAGATCTGAAAAATTGCATTGTTTCCAATTGTATTCGAATACAGGATATGTGTATTCGAATACACCTCTTTGTAACGTTCAAAAATATTCAAAATTGCACCTTGTATTCCAATACACATTGGTGTAGTCGAATACAGATTAGTGAAAATTTGCCACTGACTTACTTTTTATTCAACTACAGAAGGTTGTAGTTGAATACACATATAAGGATTTTGGACACTGACTTAAAGTGTATTCGACTACACATCGTCGTAGTCGAATACAACTTTGAGATTTTTGCTTCTGACTTGCATTATATTCGAATACATGATATGTGTATTTGAATACACCTCTTTGTAACGTTCAAAAATATTCAAAAATTACACCTTGTATTCCAATACACATTGGTGTAGTCGAATACAAATTAGTGAAAATTTGCCACTGACTTACTTTGTATTCAACTGCAGAAGGTTGTAGTTGAACACACATATAAGGATTTTGGACACTGACTTGAAGTGTATTCGACTACACATAGTCGTAGTCGAATACAACTTTGAGATTTTTGCTTCTGACTTGCATTGTATTCGAATACAAGATGCTGTATTTGAATACACTTATGTATTTTGTCAATAATATGATTTTTATGACTTTGTTAATGTTGTTTTGACTTTTAAAAATACTTTAAATGCATATGTAAATATGACTTGTTCTCATGTAATCGAAATATTGGTTTGTATCATATACCTTGACATTTTAACATCTAATGTTTAGAATTGAAGCTTATTATGAAGATATTTGATCTTGTTGCATTGACCATAATTGGTGATCGTTGTCTTCATCAAAAATATGTAGTTTACACAAATGATTCACGCAATCCATAGGAATGAAGGAATGGGTTGCCCCCGAATAAAAAAGTGTAGTTAGAGCGTTACCTGCAATCTAACAGTTATGTTGAATTAGATTTCTAGATGGATTTCCAGCTTCAGCACTCACGTAATAAACGCGTCATCTAGCAGTAGGACGAGTAGCCCTAGTTACATTCACAATTGGTTCCACCTTCGGAGCCGTGCAATCCCTTGCAATGTGCCCTGGCTTCTGGCATTTGTGGCAAGTAAGTCTCTTGGGGGTACAAACATTAGCATATTATCCCTCTTCCCCACCTCGGAAACATCAAATCTCTTGTCCCAATTGCCTTCTAAAATTCAGGTTCCTAGGGCGATTCTGCCTCCGGTTGTTATTTTGTTCTCAATTATAAGGTTTGCAACTTGTTTTCCCTTGTTGTTTTGATAATTCACCCGACTAGGCCCTCCTTAATTAAAATTCCCTCCTCGGCTAGCCCTCTTATTTTTCATATCCTTAACTTTTCTAGATTTTCCACAAGAACTTGGAAACGCTGAATTCCAAAGGGTAAGATAGAGTCTTGGATCTTATACTTTAGTCCGTCTTGGAAACGATGGCACATGAATTGTTCATCAATCTCTTCACAGAAAAACCTGAAATGTCGTGACAACAATTCAAATATAGCGGCATATTCACCGACTATCATGTTCCCCTTATGAAGTTTTAGAAAATCATCACCCAGTTTAGTCCTGGTACTCATCGGGAAGTATTTGTCTAAAAACTTCCTTTTGAATTATTCCCAGTTCATCTCCTCGTGAGTTGGTCCCATCAACAACCTTATACACCTCCACTGTAAGACCCATAATTTTAAAGTGTAGTTTATATTTTTGGTGAATTTTTGGTATTGAGCTCGGAGGCTTTTTAGCCAAAGTTATTAATATTTTGGAGTTTATATGATCGAAAAGGTATTTTGATGCCAGATTAGAATTACTCGTCGATAAATAAATTAAATTAACTGCGGTGAATCACTTACGAAGAATTTAATGCGTTAAGGGTGAAATGGTAATTTAACAAATATCTAGGTATTTTGGGATATTTGTTAATTATAATTAAATAATATATATATATATATATATATATATATATAAATACATATATATGTTTGTGTGGAAGGAAAAGAGAAAGAAATAGAAAGAAAAGAAATATAAACGAAGGAAAAAGGAAGAAAAGAAAAGGAAAGGAAAGAAAGAAAGAAAACAAAATCCATCTTCTTCCTCTCACTGCCTCACGCGCGCATCTCCCTACTTCTCCATTGTTATCCATTTTTTTTTTTTTGCTTTCCTTACTTCCTTTGAGTTCGAAACTGAAACCCAAGGCTAGTAGGTGAGAAAGATCAAGTTCCCAACTCCTTCATCCTTCTCGAATTCGAAAACGGAGTTAGGGATTTCAAAACCGTCAAACTCAAATCTTCCCATTTGACCTAGATCTAAGCTTCGTTTCGCGAAGAGATAGAAGGGAAAGTTGCTCACTACCATGCTACGGTGCTAGGGGACCAACTATGGAAGTGGCGTTGCGAGCGGAGATTTTACCGGATTTGCTCGTGGTACTGTAATCGCACGTTACAGCTAACGTTAAGGTAAGGGCACCTTCCAAACTTTTAGTTTGCATTTAGGGCCTTATTTGTGGTTGTGTGGGAACGAATTTTGTTAGGATTGGAGTATTGTTTTGAGAAAAATGAATTTACCTCACGTATGTATGATTTTGAATAAATGAAATTTATTGTGTTGATTTGTGTTCATCGTACTTGGCGTGTTCATACTTGATATTTGATGATTTGATGTGTTTTGGGTGGGAATTGTGGATTGAATTTGATAATATGCTTGAGTTCGTTTTGTGTGTAATTTGAAAACCATTAAGTTAAATTAGTATTAAGAATGGGGAATCTCTTAATGTCTTGTTTACTTAATGTGTGTTTGATTTGGAAAATCATTTAAGTTAAAGGAGAATTAAGAATGGGGAATCTCTTAATGTCTTGTTTACTTAATGTTTGTTTTGGAAAACCGTTTAAGTTAAAAGAGTATTAAGAATGGGGAATCTCTTAATACTTTTATTTGCTTAATGTTTTGTTTTGAAAATCATTAAGATAAATGAGTATTAAGAATGGGGAATCTCTTAATATCTGCGTTTACTTAATGTCGTCGTGAAAATGATTTTGTGGAGTAATGAATTATTGTGTTTTGGCGTGAATCGTGTAATAAATTTGTGAATACGGTTGAGTTTGTTCTGTGTGGAATTTGAAAACCATTAGAGTTAAACGAGTATTAAGAATGGGGAATCTCTTAATGTCTTGTTTACTTAATGTGTGTTTGTGAAAATCTTTTAAGTGAACTGGGCATTAGGAATGGGGAATCTCTTAATGTTGGTTACTTAATGTTGTTTTGAAAATCGCTTAAGTTAACTGGGCGTTAAGAATGGGGAATCTCATAATGTCTTGGTTACTTGATGTTTGTTGTGGAAAATCGCTTAAGTCAAATGAGTATTAAGAATGGGGAATCTCTTAATATCTTTGTTTACTTCATGTTTGTTTTTGAAAATCGTTTAAGTTAACTGGGCGTTGAGAATGGGGAATCTCTTAATGTCTTGGTTACTTAATGTCGTTTTGAAAATCGTTTAAGTTAACTGGTCGTTAAGAATGGGGAATCTCTTAATGTCTTGGTTACTTAATGTTTGTTTTGAAAAAATCGTTTAAGTTAAATGAGAATTAAGAATGGGGAATCTCTTAATGTCTCGTTTACTTAATGTTTGTTTTGAAATTCATTTAAGTTAAATAAGAATTAAGAATGGGGAATCTCTTAATGTCTTGTTTACTTATTGTTTGTTTTGAAAATCGCTTAAGTCAAATGAGTATTAAGAATGGGGAATCTCTTAATGACTCGTTTACTTAATGTTTGTGGAAATATGGGCTTTGCCCTCAGATGAGAGCCAGGATGATCCTACCGGTTCATACCCTACAGATGGGAATGTAGATGGGAATGCTTGATTGGAGATACGCTAGGCGGATCTCACGGGGGGCGTGGAGATCACTCAGGGTGTTTAGTTGTTTTGTAAAATGATCAGACTAGGTTGACACAGAGGGAACGGGTGTCTTTCTTTTGGGTTGCGTTTATTTTTAAACTGGAAGACTGTACCACTTTTGTTATGTAAATATTTTGAATTCATGGATTGAGAACTTCTTCCGCCGCTTGTAAATTATAATGACTGAATTACTTATCCAAAGGTGTTACCTTATTTATTTCTCTGTTTTATTTTAATTTCTTTTGAAAAAAAAATACACCCTCGCTTTGAAAAACGGGGTGTTACATCCACCAATACTCAGCATTCCCTAATAGCAGATAACTGGCATAGTTGACCTTAACTATTGCCTGACAGTTAATCATCTCAAAGATCTTTTCCACTTCTTGGATCCACTGATCCGATTTCTCAGAATTCTCATCAACCTTAAACTTGGGAGGATTGTAACGGCGAAAATGATCCAATCCTCTTGACTCAGCAGCACGGATCTCTCTTTCCCTCTTTTCTAGATCCCGCATAGTCTTGGCACCAGTCTGTGCAGTAACAGAAGCAGCCATGTTATTCATAGCTTCCGCCATTCGATCATCCCTATTAACGTTGACTCTTCGAGCGTCATTCCTCTTTGGTGGCATTGTTTCCTATAAAACCATCATCAAGAAGAGTATTAATACCACTTCAAATCATTCCAAAACTAACTTTCGACTACATCAACACATAATAACTACAATCTCTAACCAAAATCTCCACAGCCCCAAAGAAATCCAAACCAAAGTTCTGATACCACAATTGTAACAACGCATTTTTTTTAAACAAAAATTGAATTTAAGATTTTAAGAAAGAAATATTTATGGATAAAATATTTAAGTCGTAACATAACAAAAAAAGTCAACAAATATTGACAAGCAGCGGAAACAGTGATTGAATCATAAACCTAAAGTATTTAAACAGCAAAATACATCGGGGCTATGAGACCTATAAGACATAGATCATACCCCCTGGGGTATTTTCGACAGACACCTGTACAAAAGCAATGTCCCAAGACATTAAACTTCCCCATGTCGCATCCAAAAGTGGTACAAGGACCCATCAAAATAAAAGTCAAGTAGACAATATGTTGTATAGGTATATTCTTCCAAATGGAAATAATACATTCTCAAAAGAAAGACAACTAATCCCTACACAAGTGTCTAATTTGATCATGCTACAAATATCACATAACATTTCAATTGTAAATGCACAAAATAACCTTTCAACCTACCATACTCTTTGAAAGGGTTTTCATATTCCAAACATGCATAATAAAAGTTGAAAAATGAAGTTTTTGACAAAATTTCATTGTCGTATTCGAATACAACATCCTCGTATTCAAATACAACATCCTTGTATTCGAATACAGTGTTAATTCATTAGTTAGTAACAAAATCAGGACAATTGTATTCGATTACAGCATCGTTGTAATCGAATACAATGTTGTTTCATAAATTAGTAGCAAAATCAGGACAACAGTCACTACAAGAAATCAATGATTTTGTGAGGGCCAAAAGCCCTCACAAAGGGAAAAAAACAGCCACAAAGGTGGCTTTTGTGAGGGCATTTGGCAGCCACAAAGAAGCTGGTCACAAAATTTTGTGAGGGCTTTTGCAGCCACAAAGGACAGGCATTTGTGAGGGCTTTTGCAGCCACAAAAGTCTGCCTTTGTGAGGGCATAGGCCGCCACAAAGGACATGCTGAATTTGCCTGATCAGACCTTTGTGAGGGCTTTTGGCTGCCACAAAGGAATGCTGACTGGACCTTTATGAGGGCTTTTGGCCGCCACAAATTTTTGCTGACTGGACCTTGGTGAGGGCTTTAGGCCGCCACAAATGCTTGCTGACTGGACATTTGTGAGGGCTTTTGGCCGCCACAAATGCCAACGTAATTAATAAATTAATAGTTTATTATAATATTATATATAATAAATTAATATAATTATAATATTAAAATTTAAATTTTAATTAAATTAAATTTGAAATATAATGTAACTATAAATAAAATTTAATATATATATATAATAAACTAATCTTAATATAATTAAAAATTTAAAATAAAATATTTAAATAAAAAATAAAGATTAATAATTCAATTAAAGATTAATTTAAATAATAAAATATTTAAATTAATAATTATAATTATAATTAAGCATTAATTTAAATTAATGTAAATTATAAATAAATTATAATTTAAATTAATCTTAAATAAAAAATTAAATAAAATTAAATATTAAATATTAAAATTAAATATTAAATATTAAAATTAAAATAAATATTATATATAAAAACATAATATTAATAATAATTAAAGCTAGCTATAGCAATCATGATAAAATCAAATAAAACATGCATTCTAAAATTAACAATTAATGTCTTACAAACCCAAAATTACCAAATAATGTCTTACGAAGTGGAAATTAATTAAACACACAATAATGTCGTACAACCCAAAAATCACATCAATCATCATAATAATTTGTCTGATCTGCTCCACTCCCACCATCATTATTTCCTGCATTCATACCCGACGAAAGAAGCCCCTCAAAAGTATTATGCATCTGTGTTGGAGGAGACATCATGCTTTGAAATTGAATTTCATCTTCAATGGCACCACCAGTAGTCGAAGGAAGAGCCCTAGCTGGCTGAGGTTGATTTAAATCTGGTCTGATCTACCCAGCTGTTGGCATAGTCGGTCAGTATGTAGTTTGATATTGATTTGGTTGAGGTTGAGGAAGTTGATATGAAGATGATGGAGCATACTGATAATTATGAAAATATTGTTGTTGTTAAAACATTGGCTGCTGCTGTTGCTAGAAGGCAGAGTTCGAAGGATCCTAGTGTTGCTGTTGGAAACTTGGAGGCGGTTGTTGCTGCTGCGAGTATTGAGAGTAATTTTGTTGCTGCTGGAAAATTGGTTGTTGATGCAAGTATTGAGTCCGAGGCGGGAACTACTGATGAAAGACAGGAGGAAATGAAAATTGTTGTTGTTGAAATTGCTGTTGCTGCTGAAACTGCTGCTGCTGCTCTTGAAACCTCTGTTTCCATATAATATTTATTTTCTCCATCAGACATGGAACCTCCCTTATGAGTACTAGGACCCCTCTCAGATGCTATATTAATCTTTGCTTTTTCTCTCTTCTGTTTGTAAGCATTTGTGTTCCACTTACTCCACAAAGCAGTCCAAACATTTTCACCAATCCAATTATGTCGTTTTTCCTCGCCCTTATTACGTGCGTAAGACAACATAGATGAGAGATGCTTTGAAAAGCGATGGTCAAATGAAGACATAACTGCGGCATCATGCTCTCTTTTCCAAGTACATTTAGTCTGTTGTTTGTTTAAATTTAAAAAATATTAAAAATATAATTCAATTAAGCAATCAAATGTATATATAATTAATTAGTACTTAAATAAATTAATGTAATCACTTACTTTGAAACAATGTAGAAACTGATCAACTTCCCTAAATTGAGGTGTCTTATCCTCACAAAATCCTTATATATTTAACTAGATTTTGTGGCTGCCTAAGCCCTCACAAAATCACAATGTTGTGATTTTTTGAGGGCTTAGGCAGCCACAAAATCCAGTTAAATATTTAAAAATTTGTGACGGCTTTTTCAGCCACAAAAGATGACAAATTTCAATTTTAGCTTTTGTGAGGGCTTTTTCGGTCACAAATTTGTGAGGGTTTTATTCGGCCACAAAATATTTATAAAGTTGGCCACAAAATAGGGTTTTCCTTGTAGTGAGTATTCGACTACAACCTACTTGTATTCGAATACAATTGCAGAAAAATGCAGAATTTAGTTTCGAAATGGTTTCGTAATCAATCAACACTTACACACAAATCCAAACAATCATACTTACCAATTACGGCACAATCACAACAACAATGGAGTATAGATATACGATCATCACAATATATCATACATGACTCGCGTGTCAAGCACCCAAATGTAATGCATATAGGCCAAAATGTATGATTTTCGGAATTCCAATCAAAACCCTCCTCGAAGGGGAGTAAATCATAATTGTACCGCCTATCACAGGCCTTGTACTAATTACCAAGGTGCCACCTATCACAAACCCGCACGATTTACTAAAGTGATGCCTATCACAGGCGTTACACTATTTTCTAGAGTGCAATCGCTCACAGACCAGCACATTCTAGAGTGCAATATCTCACAAATCAGCATGACACGATAATCCTTGTAAGGATAACATGAACCAACAAATCACATGGCATCATCTTGTGGCCCATCCGATCACTACTATCAAATTCCACAAAATCCACACCAAGTTCAATCATCAATCACCCATTAATTTCCACATTTTCAAACATAAATCACGTCAAATTAATTTTCACAAACCACACCTCAAACACATCAAAATTAATTTCATCAAAACACACATAAATGAATTAAATTCTTTTTCCACAAAATCACACATCAATTTCATTGAATTCCAACTCCACAAATACACATATGTCATCCTTTATGCAAGCTAAAAATTTGGAAGGAGCCATTACCTTAACGATATATTTAACAAGCGATTAGGGTATCGCAATTAATTTTGATAAAATTTAAGTTTGTGACGTTGCTTCAAAAGTTAGCTCACTAGCACCGCATCATGGAGATGAACAACTTTCTCTTCTGTCACTTCTTGAAATGAAGCTCAGAAGTCGAAGAAAAGCGAAGATTTGTGTTTGATGGTTTTGAAACCTTCTAACACCGTTTTCCCTCGTTTTCGAATCAGAAAAGAAGGAAGCTAGGAAATCTTTTCTTTCTCACCCACTAAGCCTTGGGTTTCTTTTCTTGTAGCTAAAGAAAGCAAAGAAAGAAAAAGAAGGCAGAAAGGATTCTCTCGCGATGCAGAGGTAACGTTTTTGGTTTTCTTTCTTTGTTCCTTTCTTTTGTTTTCATATATATAACTTACTACTAACTATATATATATATATATATATATTATAATAATAATATTAATATATATATATATATATTTATATTATAATTAAAACTAAACCAACAAATATCTAAATATTTTACACCATGTCACTTCACTCATATCTCAAACTATTTTAATAAAAATATCTACTATCATCGCAATTTAATTGACATATAAAATTTTCAGCAACTAGAGATATTTTAACAAAATTGTTCGGTATTAAATTATTTGTAACGTAAATAAATTGTTCTTTGATAAATGCTTTTAATCGGGTCATCAAAATATTTTTGGCATTAAACTCAATATATTTTTGGTACTTAATTCCCAAAATAAAGTAAAATTGAATTAAACTTCACAACAATTAAACAAACAAATATACCAAAATACGTAAATTAAAATTTAAAATTAAGGGTATTCCAATAACGTTCAAAAAGGATTTAGGGAAATGCATTAGCATAATAATTAGCCAATTACATTTTGATGTGTAATCAGCCACATAATGAATGCAAGAATGATTATTTTCAAAGAATTAAATATAAATTTTTAAACATTTCCTACATGCTAAACCTCACCGTTTTACCTACATTTCCTCACTTCATTTTTTTTAGAACCCCTTCATTTTAAACCCTTTAAATAATTTCTTACAGTAAGTGAAATTAAGTTTGAGCCTAGAAAACCCACATACAAAAGTGAAATTAGTTCTATGAAACGAATTAGTCACAGTTTGCCAAGAAGAATTCCCTTTAATTCGATCTTGGTTTTGGAAGTAGCATGCCTCTCAACTCCCAACTCCTTTTCTATTTACGCGTTGGTTCAAATTTGGAGATTCCCCAACTCTGCTTCATATTTTCCTTTTATGTTTGTTTTGGATGATTGACTAATTTTGAGATAAGGAAATTGACATGAAAATGGTCGAAGTGGAGGTAGAGAACTTTAGAGAGTTCTTACATTTGAAGGAATTTTGGAGGAAATGGAAAAGCGGAAAATGATGAAGATGATAGAGAGAGAGAGAATTAATATTTAAATAGGGAATTAATGTTCCAAACTTTCTAAAAATCTATTTATTATTTAAATCCTGAAAAATATTTCTAAAGAAGTGAAAAAATGGAAAATTTAATAAAATTTGAGGGACATAAAGATAATATTAGAAGCTTGGTTTTTTTAATCTTTTTTAGCCAAGTTATAATGACCAAGCCATGGAGTTTTGGAATTGGAAGGAAAGTTGGCCTTGAAATGAGATTTTGGAAGGACACTGACTTTATGTTTTGAAAGTGGCATTTAACCTCGATGATCCATCTACCTTTGTTAGTGCATCCTTTCATGGTACTTTAAACGTATCTAAATTGAAACTTAGTTGAAAAGCATGGTAATTGTACGAATTTTATGTTTGATCTTTTGTTGGGGCTATGTTGCAAATCTTGAGTAAGAATATGATGAAATTGATGATGATGGAGGTTGCACAAATAAAATCTAAAGCATGTGTATATATATTGAATGCTGAGTTGTGCCAACAGTAAATTCTAACTGATTAGTTAGGATGGTTAGTATAAATAACGAAAGCTTAGTCTTCAGCAGTAGAGAGTTAATTGGTTGGAATGAAATTGCAGGACAATTCAGTTGGCATATCTGTATATGCAACTCTATTCATTTTTCTCAATTTCAATAATACATTCTTGAGAGAAACCATTTTCGTTTTTCTCTCATTCATCTGTTCTTGAGTTTTCTTGAGATTTACATTACCAGCGCTAACAAATTTATATAATGTTCCCAAATCATAAGTAATTATTAATTAAAGCATGATTCAACAAAACTAAATATCAAGCTAGAATGGAGTTTAAAGAAGGTAATCACTACAAAAATTTTGAAACATTGCGACACATGCTTTGCGACGGTTTTTAGAAAACTGCCTGCATTCATACACTGCGGCGGTTCCTGCGGCGTTTTTTCACAACCGTCGTCATAGTTGATTCGAAATTAGAAATGCCCTAACCATTTTGACATCCCGCTGATTCTTTTCCCTCCCTCAAATCTCACTCTCATATCTCATAACCAAAAAACCCTTTTGCCCTAAAATTTCAGAAATAAAATTGTATGCCATTTCGGTCGTTCCTCCCTCCACAATGTTCAGTTTCGTTTTCTTGCTAGAGTTTTACGGCCTCCTTTCTGCTTGCGTTATCCGGATTTCGTTCTACTTGCGTTTACCGACCTCTGTTCTGCTTGCATTTTCCGGCCTCCATTTTGCTCGCGTTTTCCGGCGACTATCATGCTTCGTTTCCCAGCAAGTATTCCACTTCACACGTGTTTTCTGGAAAATGTTTTTCGTGCTTGCGTTTTTTATTTTTCGTGCTTCCTCTACAATGATGATTTTGAATGTTTTGAATTGTTTTTAATTTCAATGTTATGATTGTTACGCACATGTTCCAATATGTTGTTGCTGCATCTTTAGTTCCAATAGTTCAACAAAGTTATTTATTATTATTGTTATTCGTAGTTTGGTTCACTAGGTTGCAGGGAATTCAATAGAGATTGAACAATTGATATTAATAAGTAGAATCCATAATCTTACTGTAACAGGGAGCATTGAAATTTTGAGCCATGAATGTAAGCATGTTAGATATGAACTTGATGGGTGAAGAATAACATAATCCATAATCGACAACCAAACAAAAGAAAAGAAATTTGAGGGAGAAAAGTAGCACATAAATATGTCTTTCACCAGATATTAGGCGCTCCTTGCAAACAAGTACTAGTTACATATAGACTCATGTATATCAATATCACTAGACAATTCTTGGCATTGTTTGGCATTCATCAAATGGCTCTCTCTTTATTTCAATTTGTTTCTGCACTTGGTAGAACATTAGTTGTTGCTAATTCGTTAGGTACCTTGACCTTGCTAGTGGTATTTGTGCTAGGAGGTTTCATTGTATCCAAAGGTGAGTAATTGATTATCACTTCTTAAGTTTATTTAGACCTTTTAGTATATCAAAATGTAATCCAATATTTTCTTTATGCTTTTAGATGACATTAAACCATGGATGATATGGGGCTACTATATATCTCCAATAATGTATGGCCAAAATGCCATTGCAATTAATGAATTCTTAGACAAAAGATGGAGTAACGTAAGAAATTAATTTTTTCATTCATATTTTACATTGCCTTAATGTACTTACAAACCAAAACGACATTTGTGTCCAGTGTTAGTTACAACTATTATATTATATATGAACTTTTTATAATCTCTTACAGCCAAATACAGATCTAAGAATTAATGAACCAATAATTGGAAAAGTACTTCTCAAAGCTAGAGGCTTGTATACAGAAGACTACTGGTATTGGATCTGCATTGGAGCCTTGGTTGGGTTTTCTCTTCTCTTCAACATAATTTTTATTGTTGCATTGACATACTTAAATCGTAAGTTATATCCTTTTGATTTTCAAAGTCCATAATTGAATTTTTCTTTTCACGGTTGCTAAACACTTTTATTCTAAATCAAAATTTTAGCTTTAAGTGATTCAAAAGCAGTCACTACCGATGAAGATGGCAAGAAAAATGAAAATTCATCCTTAAGACACCATACCTTTCAAGGTTTGTATCTATACTATAATACTAATATATTTCTTGATGATTCTAAGTCTATCTCATATTGTTATTTATAGAAATGTCTGTTATATCTAATCAACAGCATTATTGTCATTCATAAAACATGTTTTACTAATTTAGTTGACACATTTCTAGATTGATTTGAATGTCCCAAAACTTTCAATACAAGTCATTTTTCGCCATCTGTTTGCAACACGGTCAAGAAATTTTAGTCGCACCTAGTTCTCATGTATTCAATGGCAATAGGTACTGACATAGCAATGAAAAATTCTTCAGAAGTTACTAGTTTGTCGAACCATGAACCGCAAAGAGGAATGGCTCTACCATTTCAACCTCTTTCAATGGCTTTCAATCATATTAACTACTACGTTGACATGCCAGCAGTAAGTCTTTCATTCTCCACATGTTACGGTCTATGAATCACTATTATTTTCGGCATGGGTTCGTCTTGGAACAATCTTTGTCATATTGGAGATTTACAAAATCAACAATAGGTCTTTGATGCAATTGCTTTTTCAAATGAAATTTTGATTTATTTCTATTTGTTAATGTAGATGTTTGTTGAAGAAGTTATGGAGTTGGTAGAGCTTAAATCACTTAGAGATGCTCTTGTGGGACTTCCAGGTGTAGATGGTCTATCAACAGAACAAAGGAAAAGGCTTACTATTGCAGTAGAGCTTGTTGCCAACCCTTCAATCATCTTTATGGATGAACCAACCTCAGGCCTTGATGCTAGAGCTGCTGCTATCGTTATGCGAACTGTGAGAAACACAGTCGACACTCGGAGAACTGTTGTGTGCACCATTCATCAACCAAGCATAGACACTCCACTAATGTTTTGAATATTTAAATAACTTTATTTATTGTTTCAGTTAACTTCAATGTATGAAGTAGTGTTATTTCTTTTGGAAAAAATTATATAAATTGGATCTAGGTACAATTGTTATAAAATTATGTATTTAAATTATGTGGATGATATTTATGAATATTTTGTATTTTAATTAATAAAAAATAGGAAAAAAATTATACCATATTTTATTATTTTAAATTATTAGATTTGCGACAGTTCAAACTGCCTCCAAATAAATGTTGCGACGGTTTGAGTGTGTTAGGAACCGTCGCAAACTGTAGATAGAGGCGGTTAGGAACCGTCGCAAATGCTAACGACGGTTGGAACGACGGTTTTAGGAACCGTCGTCAACAGGCCTCGCAACGCACGAATCTGCGACAGTTGCAGAACCGTCGCAATCATCTTTTGGAGGCGGTTATAACTGTCGCAGATGTGCCCTACAACTGCCGCAAATAAATTATTTTTCTTGTAGTGAATATTTCTTATCACTTCTCAATTTTTTTAATTCAAAGTCAATAAAAAATATATCACTCTCAAAATATTATTCTCCATTAGAATAATGGAAACACACAGGAATAATGAAGTAAATGATATTTTTTTTATCATTATATTTTTCTAATTTATGAGAACACTACTAAAAAATAAGATATAGTGTCGTCCATAACCTCACGAAAATTCTAATTGATAAAAACAATAACAATAATAAAATATCCTCCTAAAAATAATAATTTAATAATAACATTTTCTCCACCCTTTTAACACACTTAGCAATATTTAAAAAAAAAATCACATATATATTGAACAAATTGTCAATAATAAATCAAGATAGTTACTAAAATAAACACGTAAAACATATGAAAAATATATAAATGTTACAAGTGATCTCTCCTTTCGATGGAATTCCCTTTTTAAAATATTTTTGATGTACTATTTTTG